>VXAD01008108.1:2275153-2357509 GCA_013399195.1 Dicrurus megarhynchus
TGGCCCATGAACATATTTTTTCCCTTGAGCCTTCCTAAAAAAAAAAAAAAAGGGAAAAAAGGAAGTTATTTAATTTCAGAAATTGCCTAATATATTGAATGTTGTTCCACGTTCCTCTGATTACAGTGACCTCTTCTGCTCTCTTGTATCTCCTGTTGTTTTCAAAATGTAAAAAAAATAAAAATTGTGTAGGTCATAATGCTTGAAATGATGATAAATCAGAAAAAAAAAAAAAAAATCAAAGAAAAAAACCTCAAAAATCCCCAACAATAAACCACTTAATGAATCTGCCTTATGGCCAAACTCTAAGGGAAATTTGTCTCAAAACAGTGTGAGGGACATAATTAAATTGTTTCCTTTTTGCTCCCTTACAGCAGAAATTGTACACCAAGATGCTTCTGTTTGGAAAAATTTAAATTTGTAATTACGTGCATAGAGAAATATGGAAGTACTGATATTCCAACCAGCAATCATATTCAGAAAACATCAATATGATTTTTTTTAGGAAAAGAGAGAAAAAGAAACATATATAAAACCACATAGATTTGTTAATTTTTCTGTAAATAGTCATTATAAAATTAGGCTTAACATAACTCCTTAGAATTTGTAAGGGATGTGATACTCCTGAGGACTTCAGGTCAAACTCAGCTGTGTGCTCTTACTTCTTAGTACTTTAACGGCATTAGTGTGTGGAGCCTTTCAGAAGAAATGTCTTTTCAGACAGACAGTATCCGTGGATGAAACTGTTTCTCAATCACAATAGTTAAAATGCTGTCAAAATCATACAGGGACCACTGAAAATTAATGTCTACTCAAGAGTCTACATGAAGACTATTCAGACTACCAGGAATCTGTAAGCAAATCATTAATGTGTCATGATATCTTTTAAGATTAAATGTGTTTCCACTCTGAAAATGGATTCTGTCAAATAGCATTTTAGCATTATGTGCACTCTGGAACTCAACAGCTTTCTATTTCTTTGATTTATATATACATTAGAAGGATATATGTTTCTTCTGACTTCAAGTGAAAATTCTTCAGTAGGATATGAAATTGAATTTAATTTCTTTCACCTTTTGAAAACTGCAACTGAGGAAACCAGCGGAGAATGTTGTAATCATAGGGAAATTGGAAGAAAAGTAATCCAAATAAGACGAAGTGCCAAAAAAAAGGGAATCATATTGAAATGTCATGCTGGAAGAAAATGAAGATTTTCAGGACAGAATATTTTATCTTCAAACCTGGGAGAAAATGCTCTTATTTTAGAAGGTGTTGGATCTGAATCTTAGTCCAAAATGTAGTCAGCTGTTTTCTTCAGAACTGGTGGCCCAAAAACTTAGCTTCTCACACCCTTACACATGTCCACATGTGAGGTTTTCTTTTTAGCTCAAATCTGCGTTTTCCTAATACAGCAAAATTAACATGCCATTTCCTCTTTCTTCTGCTGAAAGTTTTTGTTTTTCAGAAAAGTGTTCTTTAAACATCATATTTTTTCAGCAATGAGAAACCAACTTATGCATAGAGTTTGTAAAGCTTTCGGTTTATCTTCTAAGCTTTACTTAAATAATAATGGCCTTTAGGAAAACACAACATAGTTAAATTTCCTTTGCACAGATGAGAGTGTAACAGGCATCCCTAGGGGTCATGAAAAAATTAATAAAAGCAAAACAACAACCAAACATTGCTCTGTTTGTGAATGAAGGGAATTTCATTTAGAATAGATGAGCAATAAGCAGAAGGAAATTTAATGATGTGAAGGAACACTTACATCCAAGAAGTGATGTAATTATAGCAATAAGGAAACAACATTTTAAAAATAAGTTAAAACATGGTCCTGCCTTACACCTTTATATATGAAGTGACAATGATACTTCACAGCATTAAACACAATATTATGATAGATAAGATACAATACATGTAAGAGAATCACACTATAAATCCTCTCAGACAAATTAAATTCTGAGAATGAAACCAATAAAAGACAAGAAGATATTAACACAACCCTGTGAAATTAAGGGAGAAAAAGCTATTCACCTCATACATAAGAATAATGTATAATGTAAAGAATATCCCTTTAAGTCTGTGTTATGAATAGTCAAATACCTGAAACAATCCTCTGCTATTTTTGAGAGTTTCTAGGAGGAGCTATCTGAAATATTTTGCCATTGAAATAGGGCTAATTAATAGATGATTTAATTTGAATAGCATTTTACATTTTACCCAGGCAGCTTACCATTTTCTCTTCAAAAATGCTGTTTCTGCCCCTTGGTGTGTGGCAAGGATGTTTATCTCCCAATTTCTGAGTTATGTGTTAAGGCCATAAAATTGAAGGATAGCTCTTTTTTAGCACTCCTATACTCAAAACTGTTGTTTGCTTACATGTTATTTTCCATACTCCTGGACAATGCTTTCAATGCTTCTTTTCTCCTTCCCATTCCCTAAATTTAAAGAAGTATCTGCCTGTGTGCCAAGCAGCAGCAGGAATCACCGCTGGCACTCACCTGACCCCATGGAAAAGCTCTGGTGGCTTTCCTGGGGGCAGCTGTTGAGCTGGGGGTACCACCAGCCTGGGGTACTCCAGCCTCAGGAGCTGTGGGTGTTCTGGCTGTGTCCCACAGCAGATACTCAGGAGGGAGGCAAGGAGGGATCTGTTCCAGCAAGCTTTGGGTCATTTGGTTTCCATTCCTCCCCCCACAGAGCTAAAGGGATGTTAGTTTCTCTAAGGTCATGAAGTGACAGTGACAGACTAAGGATGTAAGAAACTAAGAGATTCACATGGGAAAAAGTGCAGAATTCACAGAGAAAGTCACCATCCTCCTAAAATTTCTTCTGCCTCATTATGTTCAACTGGTAAATCATGGCACTCCTCTGCAGGGAGAGCTTTATTGATGAGGCAGTTCTTGAAATTTGTGGAGATTTCCAGTAAAAGTCTTCACACTTACCAGTAGGAACGGATTTTCGGGAGGTTATGTTGTTCACTCTCTCCATTTATACTCTATATTTTGGGATGTACCAATATATGCTATTTTTGAGAAGTTCTGCTAGCTAAGTCTTTCTGTCATAGTAGACATAAACCCTGACAACTTTAAGCAATCATCCACATAACATGTGTGTACGTGGATTTCCCAGGGAGGTGGATCTTCTTGGGAATGCACAGAGCACATGATCATAGGAAGGACCCTCATTTTTTCAGATGGAGGCAGAAGTTCCTACTTGCACCTGCCCAGTCAGATGTCACTAATTAGAGCACTAAAGAAGGAGAGTGGTAGAATTTTATTAACAGTTGCCTTTTACTCGATACTGTGGGCAGATGACTGGCAAATTCCGCTTACCAGAAGCAATCTCTGTGCCCAGCAAGTACATAGGCATGATACAGGTCTGGGGGACAAAGCACAACCTTTCCAGTGTCTTTCTTCCAAATAGTATCTTTAGTCTCCATGTGCAGAATCAAGTAGCCCATGTAAGGAAGATGTTCATATTCATTTAACTGTCAGTAAAACCAGAGCTGTGCTTTCAACTCTCAATTTTCAATTTTTCTTTCCTGAAGAGGCTGTTTCTTCAGTTCCAAGTCAAGAAGTCCCAGAACACATTTTCACTCAGAGCTCCATACACTAGATGGTCAAGAGTGCTTTTGGAGCTCTGCTTGCATGTTGATCAGGCAGGGTTATCTCATGGGGAGCAATACATAATTTATGTCTGCTAACGCTCTTTTAGTACCATAAAGGTTCTCTGTCCTTATGAGTAAGATGTATTCCTGAAGTTATTATATTCCTAGAATTGGAAAGTGTTAGTCTCTCCTCTGCTATCAATGGAAAAATCTCCTTGACAAATTTTCCAGCTGCCTCTGCCTGTGGTCTCTCAGCTGCAACCAATTGCTGCCAGTTACACAGGCAAGAATAAAATGATGATTTCCCCTTGTCAAAAATTTCTGAACCACAAACCACAAATATGAGCAGAATGAGCCGCTTCTAGCTTATGATGCTGCATCTCCCAGAAAAAAAAAATTTAAAAATATGGTTGATGTACAGATTGTTGTTGCTGCTTATCTCTATGACCAGTGCCTTGAGTGCTCTGCACTGTCACTTCCATCTCTTCTCCCGACCCTTGATTCCTCCCATTGCAGTGTTGGGTCTGTCACTGGTAATTACCCATCATTTGAGCACTGACACGTAACTACAAGCAGAAGACACCTGATCTGTCATTGTGCTTGCTGATGAAATGTAGTGGTGTTGTACATATCACAAAACTGCCAGATAAAGTCCAGACAGATTGTTCTGTGCTAGGGATGCTAGCAAGCTGAATGTGAATAAAAGAAGTGGGAAATACATTTTAAAAGGGCACAGTTAATTATTCAAGGATTTTTTTTTTTTTTTAACTGATGGAAGCATTGTAAAAGGACTTTTTTTTTCATATTTTGGAGGAAATCACAGTAAATACAAATTCAGACGTGGTCTTCAGAAGTTTTGGGAAGCTACTTAACCAGATAATGAGTAGGAAACATAACATGTATCTTCTCTGACCCAGTACATCTAAGGAATACATAAATTAAGGTCAGAACAAACCATACAGGCACTATAGATTGAATAATTATTATTTATGATGCAATATCTATATTTTTGTGGTTATTCTACAAAAAAAAAAAGCTTTAATTTGTTGAATATACCACTCCATTGATCATTTATTAGGTTTTAATTACAATTGTAACCTCCAAAACACCAAGTGAAAATATACATATATATATACATATTACTCTGCTCTGATTTGTGTTTAAGTTCTCAAAGGTTTCTCATATTTCTTCTCTTTAGCTGACAACTTTATGGAATGCCTTATTGATTGTGTCTTGCCATCATTTTCATAAAAGCATAATCCTATTGATGTCATAACTTATTTCTAAGGTTGTTAGACATCATGCCCTGGATTAGAAACGTCTTTAATTTAAGTGCAAGAACACAGACAGCCATAAAAATCTCAAAACAGCAAATCTAACTTAATTTGTTGTGACAGAAAGTGAAGATGAAGGAATTAAAACTGCAATGACTCTAATTTGAACTGTTGTAAATGTTCCGGCTTATGTGGGTTGAATTTGAATTACATAAAATCAAATTAATTTCTTTCATAGTCTTTTCTGAGAACTGTAACTTCACTCAGTATATTTAAGCAGTTTGGTGAAGGGACTGGGGTAATAGCAGTGTATCTGAAAAATCAAACAAGAAGGCAGATATAACAAGAGAAATACAGTCTTTGTAGATTAAGTTATTGGAAAATAAATCTTGCAAAGTCATTCAGCCACCCATGCCAGGAACACTGAATCTCTCCCTCTGGGACTCTGTAGGGTAGAGATCTCCTGGTGCATTGCTCTGGTAGCAGTGATACACACATCTGCCATAACCAACACAGCCTCAGTTTTCTGCAGAGCTTGTCTGTGAAGTAATTTCAAATTAGGTCTTGGAGCACATCAGATGGTTTTATTGTTAAGCGTGGATTGTTGAAATTGTCACTACATCTAATGCAGCGTGGCACACTGAGCAGCAGAAATTAGGAAAACAAGGAAGAAATGGAGTGTCTTTCTCTTAAGTAAAAACATTATAGCTCACTTCTGCATTCCAGTAAAACTCACAGTATGAGCTGATAAATCCTCTGGAGTGTTTATGTACATGTGTATAATTGCTGCAGGGGGAGAACGGATTGGCAGGAGTGCTGCAGATGTGATCCCATTTGTTTCTGCTCACTGGCGACTGACAGCTTTAAAGAGAGCTCTTTATTCTGGATATCTGCTCACATGACTCAGGTGAACACAGAGATCTGAGGATTTGTGTTAGGTTGATATGGTGTTTGCTGATTCACATGAGTGGATAACCATAAACAACAAGGAAGAGCTATCTTTAAAAAGATGAGTGGTAGTGCTGCCTAATAAAAACAAGATCCCTTTTTTTATTAATCCCGTTACCTTTTCTTTCTACAGCAGTGAAGGTGTAAAGATGAAGATTATCTTACAAAATAAAGCAAATAAACTATAGATGTAAACACTGCAAATAGTGGAAAAGGTTGTTACACAATGAAAAACAGAGAATAGGCAGGAATAGGTAGATCAGGGAAGATTCAGCTGCTGAACCTGTGGATTTTTTGAATCCCAGTCTACAACAGAGATATCTCCTTCTATTCCAGTCACTTCAATGCCTCGTATGGTCAAAGGTTAGTCAGACAATTTCTCTCCATTGACTATAATGGGAATGTAATCTTAATTATGAAAACTCTAAATTACTGTAGAGTAATAGACAATTATCACCTATTAACTCTTTAATAGCATCTACAACAAATGAAAGAAATCCTGCTAACAGTGGGTGGAAATTTGATTATATCTTTACTTAACAGCATGCAGCAAGCATACTTACAAAAACATCATTCTCTGGTATCACAGTTAAGTCATACTTAACATTTGGATTCACTTGGCTTTCAATGTAATGAAAATAGTCATAACAAACTCTGGTATGCATGTGGTATTAACCCCCATTCCCAAAGGTACTCTGTCATTCAGCAGCAGTGAAAATTCACTTAACGCTTAAAATAAGATGGGCCCATGTAAATCTGTACTGAATTATAAACTGTAATATAAAACAACGTCACAAGGCAATTTCCATGCTTTCAAGAAAAAGCGAACAGCCTAATTTCCCAATTCAATACATGCTGCTGCACTCCAACTGATACACATTTTACTGAAATTACTCCATATTTATCTTTAGTAGTCAAATACTTTATAAGAAATCTTGATGGAAACCAGTGTATTGTGCTGCTCTGTCTTTCCTAGCTTTTTACTTTTCCCTTTAGTCATATTCACTTTTTGCCCTGTGATCTTCAAAGGTTTTCCCACTCTTTGTAGTTCATCAGAATGGATAATTAATGTAAGTGAAAGGCTATGTTAACATAGCAACTGGTAAACAAGTGTGTCATCCCACCCCTAAGGGGAAGGGAGCACCCAAGATTCATAGATGTCCATGGTTGAAAAGGAATGACAAAAGTCAGAGGGCCCACAAAAACATAGAAAGTTTTATTAGTAAAGTAAATACTTGTCATGGAAATTGGTGTAAGTTAGTCCCTTATCTTCTACTATAAACACACAGCAGTGGATTTTGAATGAGGGGAAACATGGAAGAGAAGAAAGAGAGAGAAATTAAAGAGAAAGAAAGAAAGAACATACATCAGTCCTGGATCCAGTGTCAATCCAGGTGATGAAGTGTTCAGGGTCCTGGAGACACACCTTGGGCTTTGTGGGGCTACTTTTTTGTTTATAAGCTTCCCCATGCAGGAGATATGTTTCTTGCTTTCTATGTGAATTAGTTATCATGTGCAGTTTGTTATTCTAGACATTTCTGGAAATGTGTCAGAGGAGTTTTGGGATCATTGATGATCTTGATCCCCCTGTAGCCACTTCTTGACCTCACTTCTGCACTTGCACTGTACTGTGCTGTGGTTATCTCCAGGGGCCAGAACAAGGATGTTTGTCCCAGAAAAGTGCTGTCTGCCCTGCCTGTGTATGGCCCCTTCTTCAGCCACATCCTGTTCTTTCTCACAGTGTACTGTTACCAACAATCCTTGGTTGGCTCCACAGCTATCCAGCTGTCAATGTTTGAGATACACACATTTGCTCCCTTTTTTTTCTAGGCTTCTATAAGGAAGTACCTGTAATGTCTTTTTCATCCTAGAAGCGAAACAACACACACTTTCGAGATAATATTAATACAGGAGGCAATAAAAAAGTGGATCTTTATTGGAGCTCTGGGGACAGTTATGGAACAATGTCCACAAAAGCCCACCCCCACAGGGGTGAATACAGTTTTATAAGTTTGGTAAATTAGCATAATTGACAAATAAGTACCAATTAGGAGAACAAGTAGTGATGCAATTCCCACCCAGGTCAAGCCCCTTCTCTGGAGCATCCCCTTGGTATTAGCTGTACCTTGCTTATGGAAATGTGTCTTGAAGGGTTGTTCTCAACCTTGGCAGCCAGGAAGAACCAAGATAGGACGGGGGTCCTGGAATTTGTTTTGTCTTTCTGCCTAGGGAAAGGGCATGGAAAATTACTGGGAAAACTAGCCATTAATACAATAGGCTACAAAGAATACAGAGAATATATAAGAAAAAAAAAAACCAAAATGGCATCAGCTGGTTCAACTTGGCTTTCTCTGCACAATATTGTAATGTGCTAGAGATAAAGATATCCCTTCCCAGTCTGCTAACCTGAAATTTTTTTCCTTAGCATTGAAGAAGAAAAAAGTACTTCCTGTGACAAGTACAGTTTGCTATCAATTTTATCAGAATCATTCATGACTGTACAAAGCAGAAACCTGCACCATGTCACAATATTTGAGGTATACCTCTTCAGCATCCTAGTCAAAGTCTTAGTCTATGGAGCTACTTTCAGGATCCAGTTCAAAGCATTGCTGGTGAATAAAACAGTCTAAACTCCTCTTCAAGTTTATTCTGAACTGTTTCAAGTATAGGAATGCTTACAAGTACTTATCTTCAGTATTTTAGCTGCACCTCTGCCTCAGGCAGCAGAATTACTTTAATTGAGAGCACCTGCCTATTGTTCATGCTGCCATGGTGACACAGCAGTTACAGAAAATAGTAAAATGTGATCATCTGCCTCTATTCTACATTTTCCTTTGCCTTGTTCCACTTGCTCTGTGGCATAAGTGTACCACATTTTCTCCTGTAGTGGTTTGTTTTGCTGCACTTGAGTACAAGACAGGATGAACCCAGGGACTTCCATCGAGACCCCCCCGGATAAATGTTGCATGTACTCCAGCACCTGAAGTCTAGGGAAAATACTGCTGAATATTTATTTTGTTTTCAAGTTACTTAGCTAAACATTGGTCTAGCCAAATCATGTGTCTATATTTCTCCCTCATTTCTGTGGGAGTTTCACTAGAATAAAGAATGCACAAGAAGGCCTCCCTTCAACAGAGATTGAAACATGACCTTTATCTTATATCTATCAAAAATGTAAGCTATTAAGAAAAGTCTGGATTGAGGGTTTTTGGGGTTTTCTTAATGTGTATATGATGATTATAAGCATATTTTGGAAAGGGTGTGTCATGAAACCTGGAATAGCTGCTCAAACTAATTTTTCCCTGTTTCATTCAATTTACTTGAATTAGCTAACAAACAATTCAATTGCAGTTTCATAAAAATAATAATTTTGAGAAAAAGTTTTTAAAACCCTTTTTCATTTGGTGAAAATTGCATTTTGATGTTTCCACACTATATGTTGATTCATTTTTTTCACTGAAAAGCTAAAAGTCAACTACAGAGAGAAAAAAAAATAAATTATTGGAAGAAGCTAATCTGCATATGTGATACTGAGAAGGCTAAAGGTAGAAACTCACTCTCTCTTCCATAGTTTGTAGTGACGTGTCAAACTCCAGTAGTCTGTCTTTAGGAAATAGTATTAATTATTCTCAGAATAGTCCTAAGGCTTCTGTTTTTCTATTACATTTGATCATTCCAGTCCTGGTTCCTCCTGGCCTCAGCAGATAATGCTTGTGGCTTTGCCCTGTAACTTCAAATAAAGCAGTATCACTTACACAGGTTCTCAGCTGTGTAAGAAGGGAATGTACTAGATGCACTATCAAGGGGTTTTAGCTGAAGATGGGCTACACTGTGAAAAATAAAACAGCAATATTGATACAAAAAAGAGAAGAAAAACTGTGAAAGAAAATATAACTTGATGTTGAACAAACTTAGCTGTGTGCAGACCATAATACGGGACATGAGTAAACTTGAAAGGTTCTGAGTTCTACACAAGAAGGTGGTTCTAGAAATTAAAAACTTCTTTGAGAAAAAATAGATCTCAGATGAGTTCTAAGTTTTGTCATTGATTTCTATATCTAGTTGTTCAGAGTCAAAAGGAACATGCACAGCAAATCCAGGATTTGCTGAATCCAGTCAGGTTTTAGTGCCTAAATTCCAAACAATATGAAAAGCCTAGTGCTCTGGGTCTATCTACATCTGGAGTTACTTCAATCCATCTCATTTCTCCTGGAAAGTAGAGTTTCACTTCTGCATCCACTAAAAAAAGCTCTACACTCCCTTTGTAAGCCGGTTCAGGCAAGAACACAAATCTATGATACCAGAAAGACAGAGTGCAAGAACATATGTGACTCAAAGTTGGAGGTTAAGACCCTCACAGGGAGAGTCTGACATTCCACCTTTGGAATAATATCTCCATACCGTGCAGTGAACACTTTAATAGAACAAAAACAGTATCAGCAGCAGCAAGTAGGGACAGTCTCCACCTTTTTACTCCACCAGGTGAAAGCCCTGGGTATACAGTTTTAGAATTTTCCATCTTTAAATGACCCCATTAATTTTGCATTGTTTTCTGTCCAGAAGCAGAATTTCTACAGGAGGGACACCAATTGTCTTTCAACTTTTCAGCAGTTTTCAAAGATTAACCAATTCTAAACTGCTCACCTACTCCCTGACAGCAATGTGAATTTTTATGCTTCTACTGTGGCTGCATCTTTTACCAAATACTTATTTTGCCATCTCAGTACTAAAAGTCTGTAGCATGAATGTCAGATAATTACAGGAGTTTAGTAATCTGGAAATTTAGCGTCTTGATTGATCAGTAGGATGTAACATGAGGGACAGCCTCTAAGGTAACAGTTAAAGTTTCACAGCTTGACAATGTCAGGTACTGTAGACTTGAAAAAGGCAGCAGTGTCCTCAGCGTTGACTCACCCATGAACGTAGCAGCGATGTGACAGACCGACACTGAGAAAATTATTTGGTGTAAAGCAGCAGGACTTTCTAAAAAAATACAGAAAAGTGGAGATCATGATGTGTAACAAGTAGGGTAACGGGAAATGGAACACAAAATCTCACAGTTCCCTGCAAGAAATGTTGATATTCCACCATTTTTCAAGACATAGAGCCCAGTGAGGAACAAGGGACGACTCTCTACAACACTTCTAAGGTTATGTATCTTCTAAGCTTATGTGACTTCTGTGATTGTGTACTGCACAGATGGAAGACAAAGCTCTGAAGACAGATATTTTCAAAGAATATAAATATTAAATAGATACACTCAGAAAAAAGAAGTCAGAAATAATGCTGCTATTGAAACTTTCTAGTATAGGCATGGCCTCAGATTGATTACTGACTTTCCCTCACTATTTCTGTACTATTTTTTTTTTCTGAGGGACCTATTTCAACATATTTCTCCTTTTGTATTTAGAGAGAATAGGACTGCAAAATAGATAAGGGTCTCAACTATGGAAATAAGCCAGAATCCTGGCTTAAAAATATGTGGGGCTATAAATACTACCTTCTGTAGGATTTATATCACTTTGTAAGGCCTGTCATTCTTTCTCCATGAAATCAGAAAGATGCTGGTAATTACAGATCTGCTTGTAACAGCAGCTCCACAATCTGATATGAAATATCTGCCTGTGATGCACTGTGGCCCAACAGCTCTTCCAGAAAGTAACCAGGGATAGGCAGGTGGTCTAAGTGAAAACCTTTGGGTTAAATCATAAAGCAAATAACCAGTTGGCAGCTTTCAGTTTTCATTCTTTTTCTGTTTCTGCCTTTTTCTTAGAATCTTTATTACTGTTACTTTTATTACTATTATTATGGTGTATAAATTCATCCAGCTACCTCTCTGAAATCTGTTTATCTTGTTGATTTCAGCATCAATAAACACCATTGTATTAAACTGGAATTCCTGGCTATTTAAGTGTGGGTAACTCTGTCCTTCACTGCATACTTTAGGATTGACAGCACCTACCTTTTAACAAGCAAGCCAGTAACTGAACTAATTTCTAAACACTTGCATAATTGAAAATTTATTCAATTTCTGTCATTTTCTGCATGACATTAAATTAAAAACCTGAGAAAACAAGATTTGTGAATGACGTCTTTAAATTGATACATTTTTCATCTCCACTGTAGTGCTCAAAGGCTTGTGCCCAGTTATTGACTATTTTAATTTATAGAGAGGGAGATAAACTGAATGGATGGATTGTGGAGATTAGCTACTTGGATATAACTGAAGCCCTTGTTCTTTGTTTAATGTGATAGTCTCTTTCCTAAAGAATTATGAAAATGACAGCACCTGTACTTGCTGTTTGTTGTTAAGCTCATCTGCATTTTTTCAATTACGAAACAACTCATCCCAGAAACCCAAGGGAACGTGAATTATTAACTGAGCTAAGACACACTTGTACTAAAATCTTATGGGAAATCACAAGATTAATATCAGCTATGCAGTGAATATGTCTTTTGAGTTTCATTCAGAAAAGACAGAGACTGCTTCTTATATATGAATGCATGATTTACTTACAATAGACTCTGGTTTACTGCCCTGAATTTTATATACACAGCAAATATTAGTCTATGCAAAAAACTAAAATTATCTCTAAAAATCATCTCTAAATACTAATAAACACTATAATACAAAAATAATACTTTATTATATATGAAAGACACTTGCTTTAGACTGTTAAAATTAATAAATAGACAATTTAAATCCAAAAATGTTATATATAGAAAGAACCAGCTTTTACTGTGATGATTGTTTTTCAGAAATATTGAATTATATATATAAATTTGAAGTAAACAAGACTTTAACACTAATAGGTTTAAGATTTTACAATGCACTGCACTGTTCCACCGTGATGTTATGTTTCTCACCAACTTTCAATGGATAGAACCATGATGCCATAAAACCATAGGAGACTGGAATATTTATTTTCATTAAAAACATGTTATAATTAAAGAGAAAATGAACTTGTACAGCCTGATCTTTTGCAACTTCATATTTGGACAAAAAAATCCACACAATCATGTATTTAAAAAATTAATTTTTAAGAAAATGTGTTTAGCAGGAAGCTTGATGACATTTGTTTACTAAGATCCCTAATTAGCAGTACTAGAAAATAATCAGTCCCTAACCTACAGTTTCTTATTATCACTTCTTCAATATTGCATGCTATTAACTGAATCTGTGCCTTCAGCTTCAGCAGGTTTTACTTTCTGTGTTGCAGATGACATCATTCCCAGAGAGGTTTCTTGAGATAGTGCCACTGGCAAAACAGGCAATGCTGCTTTATTATAAAGTCTTCCAGACACTGAAGACTTAAACCCTCCCTAGAGAAACTCAGTCCAGTTCTGAAAAGGACCATGACCAGCCTCAGTGGTGACTCAGAAAATGGAAAGATGTTCTCCATGCTTATGTTGTATTACCTGGACTATATGTGACACACCAAGCTGTAAAAATGGGAGCTGAAGGGAGGAAATGCCATAACATTTCCTCTTTGCCTGTGAATTAATATCTGTGTGACTGGAGGCAGAGACTGGTAGGTGGAAAGAAAGCAGGTAAGAAAGGATTCATCCCTAGGAGATTAACCTTTCAAATAATAATGGAAAGAAGACGCTCACCTTCTCTTACTTCAGTCTCCTAAATTTTCCATAGGACTATATGGAAGTTAATTAGCCTTGAATTCAATATGGTCCTTTGACTTTGTACCATGTACACTTCATTGCAGAGACTTACTTGGCTGTTTACTCCTCTTGCTCCCTTCAAATCCTACTAATTTCTATGTGTTTTCCTGCCATAATGCATGCCTCTTTCTATGAAATTCATTGGAACTGGACTGTGCCATGCAAGTCTCCTTGGTTTTCATTTTAACCTTTCAAAATTCTACAAAATAATTTCCTTCCAGTAAGTGAGAATGGATGCAATGGTTAGTGAAGGACAGGTTACTGACTAATATTTAAAAAGCACAGTACAAACAAAGGGTATTTAAACACTGATTTATTTTGATTTCTGCAGCATAATTCCTGTGAGGAACTACCTTTATGTAAGTGGATCTCTACTACTATATATTTTCCCAACATATATATACTGCATTGACCTCCTATCACTATCTGTGAGATTTTCCCTGAATGCAGCTCAAACCATTCTTGCTCTTCCAACAACTTGTTACTTTTCTGATATTGCAAGAAAGACCTAAGCAGCGTACAGAGCAGAGCTGATAAAAATAACATACAGCTCTTTCTCTTATGACTTGCTGTGTTTATTATTGTAAGGAATCAAGTTTCTGATGCAACCCACAACCGAAGAAGACAGTAGGACCTTGTAATCTTTTTGAGTATCAGTGTTGAATGTGTCATATGCCACAGTATGCTGCCTTCCCTGGTTTTGGTTTGTGTGACGCTCACCCATTCCATTGTGAACCCTTGCATATGCTGTATGAAACACTGCAGAAGTATAAAGAAAACTCCCTCTATTCTGATTATACTAGAGATTTCAAATATATAAATGTATAAATGATGTACAAGAGAAAACCAAGAGGGGTGGTTAGATAATCTACTGTATCACGTATTTCTGTATATAAAGTATATAAAATATATGAATATTAAACCCTTACCTAATAACAGCTTGCCTAATTAGGAAAAAAAATCATCTCCACCCCTATTGTTTCAATTAAAGAAGCTATTTTTCATTTCCCTTCTGAAACCATCTTGCATAAAATGATTGGAGTAGAATGCCAGCTGCGTTGGTCTCCTGAGAAAATCCATGGAGATTTTACCAGCATGAGACATGATCGTTCTTCTGCAGGTGCTATAACTACTGAAACCCTTCATTAGTATTTCTAAAGTGTTCCAATTATGCAGTGTCACTTCCAGTTATTACAACTTCTCCTCGTTTCAACTTTTCAATATGGGTTTGTTGGTTGGGGGTTTTTTGTGTTCCCAGGCAGGGACTGGGTTGCAGAGAAAACAGAATTAATTGATTTGTGAAATGGGTAGTGACTAAGTAAAACCTAGGTAAGCTATTTATATTCTTACCTGAGTGTCTTATCTGTTATTTAGGCTCTTCCTTGTACCTCAGCTCTTCTCCTTCCAGAGGTAGGACACTTCCTGCAAAATAACCAGACTCCAGTGGGAGCTAGAAGATGTTTCTTGCTCTAAATATCTTGGCATAGGAAACATTCCTACTGGTTGAGATTGTGGTTACAGCTAAGAAGCCAGGCCTCCCAAATTGTGGATCAGGGCTCTTCGCAGTATACAATGATGAGAAAAGCATACATCCCCTTCTCAGGAGGCAACATGAGACAAGAGATTGTGCTTTGAGTCATGAATAGTCCTAAAAAAGTATGAAAACTTAGTCCCAGAACCAGATACCCACCTGAGAATGCCATTGTGTACTTGCTTAGCTCATGCAAAAATACCGCAATTCTTCTGGGTAGAGAGCAAATGCAATGTTTCAATTGCATAGGCAATGCTTTGGTATCTCAGGGGGGTTTCTGGCACACCCTGCTGAGGTAAGTGGTATACTTGGGATCACTCAGGTGTGTGAGTTTCCCTCACATACCTCTGGAAGCTGCTTAAGTGGTCTTTGGACCTTGGCCCAACTGCTCCACAGAGCACAGAAGTGAAATTAAATGAAATTGCTCACTGTAAATTGTTTGCTAAGGTTAGATTTAGGAAATGTCACTAAACTTAAGCCACAAGAGGAGACGTGCACTCTAAAAAGAGAAATTTTTATTAAAGGGGGAAATTTTCATAGAAAGGGAAATTTTCATAAAAATGGCAGTTTTATAAATTATACTTTTAAGAGGCTGCAGGCTTTTATATGCACTTTCATGTTTAATGCTTAGTTTGGCCCCCGCTCTTCAAGCAGCAATATACCGAATCTTTCTGGGCAGTCACTGCCGCTCTTTTCTCATCTGTTTAGCCATCTGGATCCTGTGGTGACATATCCATGGCATATCATAAAACAGAAGTGCCTGGTCTTTTCTGTGAGCTGCCACACACAGGGCTAGGGAGGCAGCAGAGGAAGGAGTAGTGTGCTGGAAAGGTTTGTGAAACCACTGGGCAGCATTGCTGTGTGCTACTGAAGACATTGGCGGCAGCTGGAAGACAGAATTGACTTCCTTGGGAAGAGAACAAAGAAAGGAGCTGACATTTAATCAACAGGGAAGACAGAGGGAAACAAAGTAACTGTGGAAGGGCACAGTTGATATTTCCACTCCCAGTTCTGGCAGCGGGCAATGTCGTCTGAACTGTATTCTCTTCATTAAAAGGCTATCCCAGGAAAGCAGAGGTAAAAAATAACTATTATGAAAGATGTTAGCAGCACCCAATTGTGGCTGACTCCAGAATGAATGGGTCCAAAATCTTGATCCCTGAGTACCAAGGAGATGAGGGCTGAACCCAGAGACCTGGTGCTCTCAGGATTCTACCTGCACACATCCCTGAAGGGCACCCCTCTCTTTACCAGCAACCCAAGGGTGCTGGCAGTGGTTATGGGCAACAGTGCCCCATGGGAACACTGAAAGGCTCCAAGATAAGATTAACCTTCTGAATGCCCTGGTGGCCCATTAGACAGACTGGTGCAGCACATGTGATTACTCTCCAGACAAGGCACTGCCTCCACAGAGGGTCACTTAGGAGCCTTACAGAGTGTGCTGGTTTTGGCTCTGTAGAGTTAATTTTCCTCACAGTAGCTGCTATTGGGCTTTGTTTTCAGTTTGGACTAAAAACAGCATTGATAACCAAGGGGTGGTTTAGCTGCTGCTGAGCAGTGCTCACACAGAGACAAGGCCTTTTCTGCTTCTCACCCCATCCCACCAGCAAGGAGGCTGGGGGTGCACAAGGAGTTGAAAGGGGACCCCAACTGATATATGAGGGATATCCCATAACCATATGGCATCATATTCAGCTATAAAGAGAGGGGAAATAGGAGGAAGGGGGCAGGCGTTCAGAGTGGGGTCATTTGTCTTCCCAAGCCACCCTTGCATGTGATGGAGCACGGCTTTCCTGGAGATCACTGAACACCTGCCTGCCCATGGGAAGCAGTGAATGAGTTCCTTAGCCTGCTTTGCTTGTGCATGCAGCTTTTGTATTCCTTGTTAAAATGTCTTTATCTCAACCCATGAGTTTTCTCACTTTTACCCTTCTGATTCTCTCCCCATCCCACGAGGCAGGAGTGGGGGAGTGGACAGATGGGACTGAGTTGCTGGCAGGGGTTAAATCACAACAAGAACCAACGGACAGGGCTGTTAGCACCCTTGGCTCCTGGTTAGTGACAAATTTTTCTTCTCTAAGCAAACTGTCTGTGGGAGATAACTAGTGTGTCAGGCAGTAACCTCATTCTGAGCTCTCACTGCCATAGGTTCCCATTTTCCCTGCTCGGAGCAGGTCCCCGATCACAGCACTGACTGCAATCACAGATGAGTGCACATCATGCTTTATATTTTCACGGTCTTCAGTACTTTACATTCACAGGTCCTGGATATGGCAAGCTGGGGTATATGAATTTATAGTTGGTGAATTTAAATCACTAACACTGGACTGTTTTGGGGTATTTTTAATCTACTGGTTGATTAATAATTTAAGTCAGCATGTCCGTTTTTATACCTGCTTACTAAACTGGACCAGAGTGCCAAACTGGCTGAAAAGCAACCTGCCTAGAGCAAATCAGTCAGGGCAGCTCCTCATTTTGACTTACCAAGTAACCACACAAACATTTGTGCTAGGACAGTGCAAAAGCTAATTTGTGGACAGAAAGGAGTGGCTTGGTTGCTTTTGTTCGGGTTTTTTCTTCCTGGAGGTGCTGGCTTATGATGATCTAATGGATGTGCTGAACTGCAGTCCCCATTGCCTACTGTGCAGTGCCTTCAGCACAGATCCCAGACTGTTGGGCTCTTCTTAACCCTTCTTCTTAACATTAAAACTACTGCACTAGGCATAAAGCAGAGCAATGGCATGGCCTTGTCCTTACTGACATGTGAGTAAAACATGTCAGGATAAACTGCTCCACTGAGGGTGTTTCTGGTGGATAAGACATTGAGTGAGACATTTGGGTTGTACTTAGTGGGCACAACTGATACTAAAACTGGCAGACACAGTAACCCTAACAGAAAGACTACTTCCCAGAGCATGATTCTGTGAAGGACCACCTAGAGACATATGATGCTCGTAAAGTGCTCTCTTAGTATCATTGCATTCCAGAAAAGAGGGAGCACTCTGCTGAAAACCAGAGAAGATACCTCAGTTACAGCCAGAGCCACCATAGCGTTTACGCAGCCCAGGAGCAGACACAGCAGACACAGAGATTGTTCACCATCCCCAGAGAGTCTCCTTCCTCAATTTCTGAAAAGAAAATAATACGAAAAATACTTAGCAAGAAGTAAAAGACCTTGTAGGAGTAACCACACAGAGAGCTTAACCTTGACAAATTCAGCCCTGAAAAAGCATAATTTACCATCAGCTCCAAACCACCACCACTACCATTAGCATGGTACTAAGGGATCATATGCCCCCCAAAAGACACTTGTACAAATGGTTTATGGTGTAATTCTGCCACCTTTGCTCATGCTGCCTGGTGCTTTCCTCTACCAGTAAACCCATCCCCACAGACTCCTCACAGAATTAGAAGCCCCCGATCTCCTGATGGGTCAAGTTGGCACTATCAGGTTTTTAGAAGAGAACAGGAGGGAAGAATGTTTCCTCATTTCTGATGCATTCCTCAGTTTGAGTGTGTCAACAGATGGAGTAGGGATTAGTGATAAAATAATGTGGCCTCTTAGCTTATGTAAAAAAGCAGTCTTAGAATGCTGTGGATTTTCTGATGGCTCATAAATGTACTCATGCAAACTAAAGGGTGCTTACAGTATAAATAAAATGCTCATCTTCAGTGAGTGTTTGCCTTTGATATATAATGTCAGGGCAATGCATGACTGTTTAGAGAAACAAGCATAGAAATGTTGAAAAAGAAATAAAATCTGTTATTTGCTCTTCATGATCTAGCCTGAAACTCTATCTGTTGATGTGTGGCAGGACTTACTACTGCTCACTCTGTGTTTCACATCCTGCTGAGACTGTCTAATAGCCTTTTGCAGACTGACATATGTTCCCCACCTTGTGTCTGAAGCAGCACTCATGTGGCTGTGGCTGGCGTGGCACAGGGAGCAGAGCCCTGCTCCAGCTGCACAGCAGGGTCCGTGGTGCAGGGGGAGTGTTGCTGCAGCTTGGGGCTGGTCTGTGGCTTCCAGTCTTGGTGTGCTCCTTGCCAGGCTCTTGTTACACCAGGGACCAAGCTCAGGTAGCTCCACAGGCTGATAACCTCAACCTCCGAGCATGCAGGTAAAATGCCAGATAAAAATTATTGCTTTTACCAGTAAAATATACATGGTGAGGGCCCAGATTCGTGGCCAATATTCAGCATTAGGCATTCCTACCATGATGTCGATGCTGTTCCTCTCCCTCCTTTTCCAGCCCCTAAGCGAGGGGGCCGTCTTTGCTTTTCCCCATAGGGCTCTTTGAAACTCCTTTTAGGAACGTAAGCCAATGACTGATACGGTGAAAAATGTCTGGGGAAAGGCAGGATTTTCTGTATTTCAGTAATTTCCTTGATTCAGTTCACAGAGGCAAACACATTTGAAATCATTTTGTAAGGAAATAAGTCCTTATTCTCAAGCTGCAGAAACACTAAGATCACATTGCTCTTAACCAAGACAACAGCACTCTGTACAAACGCTGCCCACTCTTCCCAATGTTAGCATTTCCCAGCTAACCACCCATGGGCAAGCTGACCTCTGTACAGAAGAACTATTGCTGGCCTGTAACACAGATGCTGAACTGATGGTACCAGGAAGTTTTCTCCTGGTTAGAAGTGTTCTGTGCTTGGAGAGATACTGTAAAGATGCGAGTCCTACACACCTCCATAGCAGAGGGTTTCCTACCTGAAGGATGCCTTACAGGGCTAGGAGCCAGGTGAGTTGAGGAGCCCTGTTAGCTGAGGGTAAGGCACAGTTCTGTTGCTGCACAAGCAGTCAGATCAGTCTGTGTTTGTGACAGTGCCTGGGATCAGTTGCCCAACAAACATCTCCTGAAATTGAACACCTCACCAATACTGTGATTTGTTAACTGTCTTGTATTTGCTGGCTGTTTCCTACTATTCTTGGGAGCAACAGAAAAGCTATAGCATTTAGGAAAGATGGAGGAATATCAATAAAGTTTTCAAATTTATGAAGCCCACTGTTAATTTTTTTCTGCCTCGTGGATACACTGCAATTGAACTCAGTAAGTTCCCTGATTATTCTTTTAATTAAGAGCATCTGACATTTTCCCTGAAGGCTGTGTAACAAGTGTGGCTGTACAATAAGAATGGTGTCATTAATAGATTAATAGCTGCAATAATGTGTATAGAAGCATTCACGGGATGGGTGAACTAATTAGGCAAAATGAATGGATTTTTGCTTTTGTTCACTCACCTTTTGTAACTTAGATTTTTTAATGGTTGGGCAGGACACAGGAAAACACAATTCTTGACTCCATTCTCACTGTATTTTCTCTTTCTCAATGACATTTTCATTTCCAGCTCTACTCTGGTTTATCCTCCTTCCTCTTAAGACCTATTTCTTCAAAGAAAAGAGAACAAAGTATTTTTAAGATATCCTGGTGTTTAGTGTGCAAAAGGAATAACTGCACTCAATACTTCTCCCACGATACCTCTACAAACTAAGCAAGTGTATTCTCCTGTTTGTGCTTTTATCCTGTGCATTTTACAGAAATAATGACAGGAGAGGGGGGGAAAGCCTGTTTCAAAGCACTGCATTGAACAGGTCACTGCTACAGTAATTTCTCAAGGACTGCAGGAGTAAGTGTGAACCAAACCCCCTTCTCGCAAGCAAAATGTGTTTCTCATGTGTCAGATATAAGAGGTGAGGACTAAAAGCCGAAGTGATAGTATTCAGCCTTCCATGTTGTGCTGAGAAGGAAGAGAAAGCTCATTAGCATCTACGATGCTAAGTCCAAAACCTGGTATTTACTCAGAATTTTTGTGCTGTGCCCCAGATGAAGTTTACAGATGACTCATTCACTAGAATACTGGGGGTTTTGTCCTCTGTCAATCAGCCAATGCCCTTATGACGACAATCAAAGATTTGCACAGACTTTGCCAACTTAACTAGGTTGTCCCCTTTCTAATTTTCCTGAGATCCTCTGCAAGAAAACTTCTAAACCCCAGGTTGATTTTGCAAATTTGAACCTACCGTGCTAGATCTCATGTATTTCTTAGCCTACTTGTAATCTACAGGGGAGTAGTTTGCAACTTTGCCAAAGACCCAGCAGAACAGATGACAAAATTTCTGCATCTTGAAGGCCAGATAACACTTGTGAAATGAGTCAACAACTCCTAAATTTTCATACTATGAGATTTTTTTTAAAAAAACTCTGGATTCTATTTATTTTTTATGAAGCATTACTTAGATCGAAGGGGGAAAAAATGGGTGTGTTTCAGCTTGTTTGAGCAGGAAAACCCAGGAGAAAACTAAGGCAGGTAGATTATCTTTTACTGGAGCTTTAATAAATGACTACACAGATGACCGTATTTACAGAACTACTGCTGAGGAGAAACTCCAGGCTAAAGAGTGATCCTGTGGGAAAGTGGGGTGAAATTGCAGTAACAGGAGGAAGAACTATAATTTGATGTAGGAGAAACAATGTTTTGCATAGAAAGTGGCAGTTAGGAACAGAAATAAACTTCAATAAGAAAAAGGAAACCTTTGCAGGACAGTATTGCAGAAGCTTCAAAATAAATTTAAAATAAAATAAATTTTTTAAATTAATTAATTTTTTAAAAATAGGTTTAAAAGGCCAAAACAACCTCTTCTGAACCGGACTACCAAATCTTTTGGAGACTTATCTCTTTATAAATTAGGTCGCAGCAGCTGGCTGCATTTAATTTCAAAGTTGATTCTTATTTCCCAATTAGTATTCCAGTCAGTATGTTTCCTTGCATGATCATTTAATTTAGAAGAAAGCATGGCCTGCTTTTGTCAGTTAGTTTTGAAAGTATTTCAGTATTTATTCGGTGACCCTGAAAAATTATGTATGATGTTGTATTTGAGGTTAGCTTAGGAGATGTCAGGTGTTTACCCTGGTTCTCTGCAAATTCTGTATGAATACCATGTAACTCTGTCCTTGTATGATGCTTTTTCCTGTTCCTCTTCTTTATTTAGTCTTACAGAGTCTACAGCTACCAAGAAAAAAGTACAGGCCGGCTTTTTACAAACTGTGAATTTTTCACATGTGAAACTATTACAGAAGTACAAAAATTGTTCCTGGGTATTAGGAAATCCTTGTGTGTGTGTGTGTGTGTGTGTGTGTGTGTGTGTGGAGATTTAGTAGCTACTTATGCATGTATCTGTCAAGATAAAGGATAGAGTTGTGTCCAAATGGACACCTGGAGTTACAGGTCATTGCAGAAAGAGAATTTAAGGCTGGGATCTCTGTCATATCTGGATAACACACAGGGCTGCCAGCTGCTTCTCTTTGCAGCCAGCAGAGCAAAGTGCTACTTCTGCACACAACCAAGCTGAGCACGTTGATGGGGTGCTTCAGAAGTATCACGTACGAGCCACAGTTGAAAGCCTCTCCTGGATGTCTTGTCAAGTTTCTGCCTGTTTACATGTTCATTTTTCAATAGTTCTATCTTGTAATACAATCAAAATGGATTGGTTTCTGAAGGATAGGGGTAACCATGGAGGACTGGGTGCTGGAAGAAAGGGCTCAGATGAGACTGTGTTCATCAAGCATTTTACACTGAAATGTGCTCTTTAAGTAATAAGCAAGGTGCTTTTCTTTTCCTTTTTTTTTCTCTCAGATGTCTCATTTTGTGTACTGCTGTAAGGTATTTTTTAATATAAAATTTCTTCACAAGGAGTCCCAGTGCATCTCAGGATGAAACAAAATGTTTACAGACAGATTTCAGAGAAGCAGTTTCCCAAAGACCTGCCATTAATCTGTGCTTACTGTGCAATCCTCAGAAAAGCAGTTTTTTTAAGACAACACCGAGGCCCTGAGCTACCACTGACCCTCCCCTGCTCACACCCCACAGCACATTCTGTCCCAGTCACCCCACATGGTGCCCTGAGCCATGGGCCGTGACCCCTCTGCTGGTGCATGGGGACAGCTCAGGTCTCCACGCAGGTCTCACAGGACGGCTCACCAGCAGTTTGGGTTGGTGACATTGTTTGTACTCTGACAGGTACACAATTATTAATTGTAAGAGCTGTTCCCAAAAGTTTCCAGATGAAAAATCTAAGCATAAGAAATAAGGAAATTTTTTTTTATGTCTGGTTCTGGAGTGTGGACTTCTCTGCAGCTTTTGCTGCAGCTGTAATTACATATGCGTGTGTGTGTATATATATGTATAAATATGTATACACACACCTGCATGTTATAAGGTATGAATTCTTTTATGTCTAACAGAATCTGCAGAGGACACCAGCCCATCTGTCAGTCAAGGCACTCATAGGCACCCTCTCCTCTTTTAGCAGCCTGTTTTCATTAAATCCACACAAGCCTGTCCTTTTTATCTTTCTTTTTCTTTTTTTTTTTTTCTTTTTCTTTCTCTTTCTTTTTCTTTTACTTCTTTTTCTTTTTTTCCCTCTTTGCCAAATCTGGCTGCAATTCTCCAAACAGCTGTTAAGTCACAGCACACATGCACCTTTCCACAGGTGGCTCTGTCAGCCTGGATTCCTCCTGCTAAGACCATTTCAGCAACAGCTACCACGTAAAAAAGATTAGTTCCCTCTAAATCAGAATAAAATTGAGTACTTATCTCTTTTTTTCCCCACAACAGAGTTTCTCCCCATCACGTGGACAAAACTGTTTTGATGAAGGGTGCATTTCCAAAGAGAAGGGCAGTTTCAATACCAGCCATGAAGAAAGTCTGTGAAGCACCACGCGCTGTTGATGAAGGAACAGGGACAACCTTTACATCCCAGCCCTGCTGCAGATTTCCATCACAGAAATAATCCTGGCACCTGTAGCAGGACCACTGCCATTGATGCACCTTTGCACTAAAATGCTGGTTACAAGGGGATGGTCTGCCACTGTGTCATGGTTTGTCAGATACATCCATCCATTATCCCATTGCTTGTTTGGCATTGTTTAGTAAGACCATAAATTTTTTTAGATGTAGATCAATTGCAAGTATTTCTTCAAAACTTTCATTTTTTTTTTATTCTCATTCAGCATGTCATCTTTGCAATATCATACTGCATTTAATAAAGTTCTAATAAAATTAATTCAAATTCACTTGAACTAAATTTACCAACTTTACTCACCACCTTCATTCTCTTTAAGCTATCTTTGAGTGTTTTAATTTCCAGCTATTATTGATCATTCAGACCTAGGGACCAGAAGATATTTTCTTATGATTTGTAACTGTTATAAATGTATAACTGTTATGAACTGTTATGTGTATATAATATATGAAAGAGGCATTAGATATTAAATAGGGAAAATAAGTAAGAGGAACTGTAGTTAAACTCTTACTGCAACATTTTCCTAGACAAAGAGGAAATTTTATTACAAATAAAATTGTAATAGTATCAGAATTCTTCATTATAAATTCTTCACAAAGACAGTTGAATTCCCAGGCTGACCAGTGGGTAGACTGTGCAGCATGACATTTCTGTATTATGAGATTGAAAGATTCGGGTTAAATGCAAAAATTGATCCTTCACAGGAAAACTTCCATCTTCTTTAAAATTTCTTCAGACCAAAGAGGAAAATTTTCTGCATCATTAAGCAGAAAGGAAAGCTGCACATTTCTCCTCTGGAATGTCTGAAGTTAAGATCTTTTGATATATTGCAAATGAACTTAGTGATCCTTCTGGGTCCCTTCAAACTCAGACTATGATTCTGTGATTCTATGAAATACATGTCCAATAATGTACAGGCAGTAAAATCCATTCTGATTTCTGGTACAGGGAAACATATGGTCTTGAACAACTCACAAAGAAAATGAGACAAGACAAGCAGTAAAAAACCCTTTACAGCAAAAAAAAAGGAAAATGACAAACAATAATTTGACACACTCCTCCCATCACACCTGGCTTTTACAATGGTTTGCAAAACATTGACTGTATTTTATTTCCCTGTTTTCTTCTTGTGCACAGGTCCCAGCTTCCTCTGGGAGAGAAAAAGAAAATATTGTCATAACAAAGGAGATGGGGAAGCTTGGGGACTAGCAAAACAAATCTGAAAATTTTTGATTTATGCAAAATGCAGTTCTTCATTTGAGCACTGCAGCATTTAGGTATCTTTACTGAAGCCTTTCTTAATAGAGTCAAAGCTCAGACATAAATTCTGATTACATTTTGAATCAGGAATAAGGAGAGCCATTACGGATTTGTTGTCCCTTAACAAAAATCTTGAATAAAGTATTCTTGGTAAGGAATGTTATATCTTTTAAAAGTTTGAATATATGTAGCAGAAGTAATACATGTGGTAAACACCAAAGACTGAGTCTTGAAGTGGCATAGAAAGAAAGGAAATTACAGATAAGGAAGCAATGGGGAATTATTGATGTACCAGAGCTTCGAGGGGTGACAGACCGGAAAAGTTAATATCTGATACCAGCATCTGACACCAGCATCTGAATTACTGCACAGTGAAGCAAGGGGAAGATATACATAATCTGAAATATCCAAGCAGAAGAAGGAAGCAAAGACATGAGAGAACCTCTTCAGTGCCAAAACTCAAATCAGAAATAATGAAGAACTATGACCTTATCAAACTGGAGGAAGTTATGCACCAAAACGTCTTTCTTTCTCAGAGCAGTGAACATGTCTATAGTGGATTAATAATTAGGGAACACTCTGTAATGTCTACCATTAGGTAGTTATTAAAATAATTTATTACTTTTTAAATGCTTCAGCCTTTCAGTGAAATTACTCCTTTCTCCTCTGAATGTGAAATTTCTGCTTTGTTCCTAAGGATTCATCCCTGATAATACAAGATTTATATGTACCACATAGTGCAGCTTTAAATACCAAATCTTCCCAGTCTGCAGGGCTCTTCAGGGTTAGAAAGAGAGAGGTCAGTTAAACCTCTTTTTTAAGGAGATTCATCTCTCTAAAACAGGGGCAGGGAAGTTAAAAATATTATAAGAAATATAGGATGTGCACATTAAGTAAAAAAAAAAGTAATTAACAATATTATTAATATTATGTAAGTATTTTAATAAATCAAAACTAGCAACTTTTACACAGACCACACCTCTCATTTGGTAAGAATTGGATAAATTAAAATGTCAGTATTCTTTTCTCACTATTCTTTGTAGAAACAGCTCATCTACACATTCTTTGTAGCATGCTTACACTGTATTATTCTGCTGGTTAATATATGTTGTTTCATCAACAACATTATTAGGGTCACAGGGTTCTGAAATGTTAATTTTAAAAAAATTGTAACAAGCAGAGCTGGATTTCAACAGTGCCTCATGAAGGTGTCTTCACCTGAACATATCTGGGGTCTTTGTAAATTTGTCTTGTTTAGGGATTGGGGGGCTTTTTGTCATCTGAGTTTTTATTAATATCCACTGTACTGCCTTATTATGAAGGGTTTTTTACTCTTTGCTTTGTTAGGCTTTGTTGGTTTTCAGCTACTCTACTAACAGACCTTATACACCCTTTTTGCACTGAAGAAAAACCATTATACATTTTACAACCAAGGCTTTCATTTGGTACCGTGTTATTATCAAACACCCTAGTGTCTGTTGTGGGAGCTAACTTTTAGATAGATACCTCAAAAACGTAAAGGTTTATACTTTTGTAACCATTCCAAGCAGAACACAAATAACAAATGCATAAATGCAATCAATGAGAGTCAGCAAAAGAACCTTCTCAAGACGAGGGTTGTATTCTGGGAGAACAGTGCTGAGAAATTCCAGGACACTGGGAGTTAAAGCTGAGACAATTTTGTATCAGGAGTATGTTTGGATCATTTTGGTGTTTTATATTTATTCTTTTAATTTTCCTCTCTGTCTTGGTAATTGATTTCTTGGTAGCTAACGCACTCATTTCCCTAGGCAAAGAGATCAGAAACTAAATAAAAATAGTTTCCACTCATGTTTCTAAAACCTTTGAAATGTTTTTTTTAAGAAGCATTGCTGATCTTGAAGTACCTGTTCTGTGTAAGTCATATCTGATTAGAGTCAAATACCTGAGTGGGTTTTATTTTGGTGATAATTTTGAACATGGGCTGCAATAGAACATACAGCAACATGAGAACACAGGAATTGTTAACACAACATCTAAATTGATTAGGAATACTGGGACACAAGGGCAGCTTGTCTTGGCAGAGAAAGTATGAGACTGGAACGCTCTTATTAATGCAGTCACTCAAATATCAACTTTGAGTTTGAATTTATTTAGAATTATTAATGAAATGGACTAAAAGAGCAGGACTATCCTAACAGAAACTGCTACTAACACAAGGTTGGGGTACATTAATGCATATGAGGAGATAGAGTAAGTTATGTGCAATTCCCTGGGAACTGTAGGAACAGCGTAGAAGATCATGCATGTAGGAGCTAAAATAAGCTTAGTTATAAACCAGGAGCTCCTCATTTACAAGGCTATCTGAGAAAGGAATATTTTGATATATTACTTGTCCATGCAAATGACTGTGAAGAGCTCATGAAATGTGACCAAGAAAAGAGTCAAATGTTACCAGGTAACATTTTTCTAGTAGACAGGAAGAAGCACCAATGTCTCTGCAGCAGGTCAGTATCACGTGTAGCAGTAAGTATTTTCCTGGAAAAGAGAATAAAGAAAATTCATCCACTCCTAAGCTGCAGTCAATACAATTTTCTAATTGAGATGAGCTATGAAGTGCAGCAACAGAACAATTTTTATGATCCAATATTTATGATCCAATACTGAAGCCAGATTCAAAAAGAAGCCTCTGTAGTTTCAGCAGTTACTCTTAACAAGTCAAACACGTGGCTAGGTGACGCGTTGAGATGCAGTAGGTGGAATGGATGCCACATCCTTCCCAAAAGTGTCCCGGTGTACGATCTGCTCGGGGGTGCCACACACGCACACAAGAACACACTCAGACTCACAGCGCGGGTGGTAGCGCACAGCCACACACACTCACACAAAGGCAGGATAGCTCTTCTAGCACAGCCTGAGACAAAGACGCAGGAAGGATCCTTTGTATGGAGTTCCAAGGGGCTTATTTCAAGGAGCCATCCAAGGACAAAAGACCCAGAACACTGAGGGTCCAGGGCTTTATAGGGAGGCAGAACAAGGGGCATTGGAACCAATCAACTGAGGACCAAGGGGTGGAGAGAACATGGGGTGACATAACAGTAACCAGTGGGGAAGGTGAGGGGAGGGACAAGGAAACCATCAACCAATGGGGTGTCGAACAAGGGAGAACTTTCCAGAACATGAACTAATAGGGAGTAAAAGGGGCGGTAGGCCAACGGGCCAACCAAAAGTGGATAATCTACATAATAGAACAAAGGCCTGTGGGACCTCACCGTGACCACAAGGTGTCTTTAGACATTGGTGCTGGCCCACCAGCAAATTCCACCTGGTTTTGGGTCCTGTGGTTCTTTGAACATCCTGTGGTGGTTTCAACCACCGCAACAGCAACAGCTAGGTGTTTACAGAGTGTTGCAGGCAATGGTGGAAAATAGGACACAAACCTATTTTATTAAATAGTACATACGGTACAGGATTCCTGTTAAATCTTGGCTTGATATTTAAATTAGTCAACTTCTTTCTAGTAGTGATTGTTCTTTGGTTGTTAATTAGGGTGCTTTCTTGGCTTGCAAGGGCTTGTACGTAAGCTGTAGTGTGTGGTGTGGTGTAGGGATCTGAGCTCTCAGAGATAGAAGTGGTGAAGCTATTGTTTTTTATATTCTCGTTTTGGGGTGCTGGCGAGCTCGGAGCTTCCCCTGTGGCCACCCAGCTCCCTATGAGTTTTTAGAATACCTTTCTAGCCTGCTGTGCCCGTTCCCGGTCTGCCCTCACCGGCAGCTCTTTGGCAAATGCAGCCACAGTCCCAGGGGGTCCCTCGGGGCACCCCCTCGACCTCCCGGAGCGGAGAAAAAAGAGGTGAGACAGGAGAGCCAAGCAGGTGGGGTCTGGTGGTTGTTTATTGTCTCTCTCCCATGTGCTCTCTCTCCTGTGCTGGCTGTGGCAGCCCTTTTTCCCCCACCACGGGGGTGGGGCAGAGCCACAGCAGCTGACAACCAGTTGGAAAGGGAGTTCCCAGCCCGGGACCGCCCCGGGACAGCCGGTTTACAGTCCCTCTGCCCTCCCCACTCGGTGGTGTCTCTACATCCGGGGACCACCCTGGTCCGCCGTGGGGGTGCTGCCGGAGCCTGCGTCCTGGCTGAGGCTGGGCGAATCCTGCCCAGCCGGTCTACACAACATGAAGCCACATGAGACAGCTCAGCATTGCTCAGAGCCTGGTTCAAACAGCTCTGCCCTGGCCCTTCTGCCCGGCTGGCTCTGCTCCCTGCACACGCAGGCACTCAGCTACCTCTGCCCCTCTGGTGGGGCTCTTACCAATTAGAACTTGAAAACAACAAATTCCCTCCGTGAGCTAGCCCTGAGTATACAGTTGGAGTTGTCTGAATAGTTTTCTTTAGGAACAGGAATGCCTTTATGTTATCATTGGTTCTGGTAGAGGAGAAAGATGCCCTGAGGGATAACGGATAACTTGTGTTATGAAAAACTGCAAAGGAAGGAGAATGAAGAGGGAAGCAAAGATAGTCACTGGTGCTCATGTAGTTCCAGAGAATTCTCACTGGGTGATACTAAGAACATATAATGAATGAAATGACAAGTTTCTGTGCTTTAATAAAATAAGCTACAACAGCTTTCTGATTGCCTCACTGTCTTTGATGAAGATCTTCTGAGTTCCCTTCAGTGGTAAACTCCATGTTCTACGAAGGGTCTCACCTGTTCTGGTGAGTGTTAGCTGCTCAAAATGAAAAATCAGAATCAACACACTATTTTTTCCTTAGGAGATGTTGAGTTTGACAGGCATCAATGTACGTTTTCAGAATCTGAATTACTTGCACTTCTTGGATGGTTGGTATAAAATATGTGCTGAGATGTACTTTAGCTGGTCAGGAAATGGTCCTTTATATTGTTTTATTTGCAAGGAGAATGCAATCACTTGGAAAAAAACCCCCAACAACAACAATAAAAATCTTTCAATACAGAATTTTAATCAATAAAACAATGGTTTTAAATAGACTGATATAATCTCAGTCTGTCTTAACTTTTATACATTACAAAAAATATACTCAAATTATCTTTAAAATTAGGTTTAAAAACTCCTGCACATCTCTGTGGCAAAATTGGAAGGTGAAAGGAATGTGTTTCATCCTGTTGCAAATAAGCCACTGTACCAGCATTTCAGATCTCAACAGAATTCTGTCTTCCTGTAGTTTAATAAGTTTCTAAAAATATATATTTTCATGGATCATCGATTTCCAGTTCCCTTCCTTTGACTGTGAAGAAGTAAGGAAAACTATTTTCTTGAAAAACCTTGTTTTGATTTAGGAGCCTTTTTTGGCTTTGGACATGAAAAAAAAAATGGTTTTTTATCTCTACTCATTTTCCCCCTTGTCACACGAGGGATTTTAAACTTCTGTCTGACTCATCATTATGCTTCCAAGAGATGGGGTCCTGTCTTCCTCAAACTTGCAGCACAATAGCAAATGTACCACCCTTCCAGCCTCAGATGAAATCTAACAAAGGCATGGATGTCTTTGCCAACAGACTCAGTGAACTTTCAAAAATGACATTTCCAGGGACAAATCATAATCAGCAGAGTTAGACCACTTATATCTAGATGCCCTCTGGAGAGAGTCTTGAGGGTGTTTCTCAGCTGTCTGTGCGGGATTGAGTCACTGCGTTACTCTAAGGGCAATATGTCCACAGAGACTGAAGATGTTTTTGGGATACAGGCAAAACCGGAGGGAAGGAGACAGATAGCTGTTTGAAACAATGAGTGAGAAACCTGTCACTCTGTGGGGATATTAATTTCATTAATTTCCTTTGAAGTATTTGGTTATGAAAATCAAATTAATTAACACATGAGGAAATCAATTTAATACAGTTCACTATGTACTGTGAAAATAAAAAATTCTACTTGACACATGCCTATGAAATCACTTAGATTATAACCCAATTTACTTCCATGGAAAAAAATATCAAACCTTACATGTTTCTATCAATGATGATTGTTTCAGTCCTGCTATGCTCAGAGAGGTTTCCCATTTCCAGAAATCCTAATTTACATTTATTTTGCCATGACTTATATCACCAGTTAGAAAAGCTGTAACTACCTTTAGGAGATACAGGGAACTGAGCTGGTACTAGAAGAAATACATGAATGCAAGATGTGCCAAAATGATAAGATTTTAACTTTATTGCAATAAACTATAAATTCTAAAAATACAACTATTAATATTAGATCTTAATTTTTTTACTGGTATTGCCTCTTCTTTGTCAGAGTAGTGCTGACTGTGTAAAGTAATGAATCAGTGGGCAAAAGTGGAGATGGAAATTGGAGGGCAGCATGTATTCACTTATCTTATAGATCAGGAATTAGATAAGTATTCCCCAATTATTACCATCCTGTTCATGCTTTTCACTGGTAAAGTATACAAAATGTGTTGGTGAATCGATTTGTCTGTATCTATACCTACCAGAAAAAATAATTACTTCATCACTGAACTACAGCTGTTTTGACTTCATTAGCAACATAAGAGAATTTTGTCATTTTTTTATTCTTATGAAAGCCTTTGAGAGGGAAATGGGCAACAATGTGAAAAATCACAGAAAATCTGATGTATGTAAATTCAATTATTTAGATTGGAATCTGGCAAGACAACATAAGACCATATACACAAACATAACTCTATCCGAAGAACAATAACTGAATTTTGGAAAAGTGATAGCTACAGAAGAAGCTTTTGAAGCTATGACTAAACCATTCAGGCTGTATTCTCACAGTTTACAATTTTGTCTTAAAATCTGACTTGATTTCTAACCTAATTATCTATTAATATTTTTTCATTAAATGATGTGCTTTCTGCCATTACATTTACAAACCTTTTCCAACATTGATTTACTATTCAGCAAAGAAGTGAACTAAGATTAAGTACAGTAAAGCTGAAAAAAGCTTGACAAATACCACTTCAGTGAAATCTAGAAACAAAGAGCTGAAACTTTCCAGAGAATAATTTGTGGTGGGTGAGGTCTTACTCCTCCAGAGCTGTGCCAGCATAAAATGAATGAGAACTTACTGTTTGGTGTGTCCTCTTGTGGGCTCCTCCTTAGAGACATCCACATACAGGAGAGAGACGACAAAAGGCTACCAAGGTGATTAAGAGACTGGAACACCTTCCCTATAAGGAATGACTGAGAGAGCTGGAACTGCTCAACCTGGCGGAAAGAAGGCTCAGAGGGAAGCTTAAAGGAAAGTAATACCTAAAGGAAAGGTGCAAAGGGAACAGAGCAGGCCTTTCCAGAGTGGTGTCCCATGGCAGGACCAAAGGCAACAGGCACAAAATTAAACATGGGAGGTTCTCTCTGAACATCAGGAAACACTTGTTTACTGTGTGGGTCTCCTTCCTTCAAGACATTAAAAAACTGTCTGGAAACCGTCCTGAGCAACTGGGTCCAGGTGTCCATGCATGAGGAGGGGGATTGGACAACATGACCTCCAGAGGTCTCTTCCAACCTCAACCATTCCATGTTTCTGTGTCCTAAAACACGTAAAACACAGGTTAAAAGCCATGAAACTTGACATTATAATAGTTTGCTACAGAACGCGTTAAGAGTCAGGTAATATGATACTGAGTCAGACCAAGGAAGGTGTTAGGAAGACTCACAGCAGTGTCAGAAAAAAGAGAGGCATGCAAATGAGGCACTAATGGGGACAAACTATAAATGAGAATAGTTCCTGGATCCTTGTACTGAGCCAGCTTCTGGTGCAAAATCAGGCTAAATTGACGTTATGTCTGAGATGCCAAAATAGGTCCAGTACTCATCTCTACACCCTTAGTGCTTAAGAGAAGTACAGCATGTATCTTCAAATGGCAAAAATAAGAGTATGAAGATCCAGAAAAGAGTTTTTCCTTTTATCTGTCAACTGAAGACCCTACTGAGGAGACGTTCGTGCACCTAAAACACATCACAGCGCCAAAAAGATGAAGTTTTCTTTCAAAGAAGAGATATTGGTGTTATAGCTCCTTTATTTATTAGAAAACAATGGTCTGAGTACTTACTGTGAAAGTGAAAAGCTTGAATCTATCAGCATCCTTAACTTGGGCAGCTGCCACCAGAGATGTCTGTCACCAAGACGAGCGTGAATGAAGGCACTTTTCAAGCCTTCTGTTGAAACTGAGGCCATTGTGTGAAGAATACAATGAAAATCACAACTGAAAATGACAGTAAGCAAGGAATTCATGTTAGATGTCCATGGTGTAGGTATCTCCATATGGATGAAGTATCTAAGTCAGTGGAGCCTAGGGAGCTCTCCAGCTGACCATGTATACGTACCCACATCAGCATGATTCTAATAACTCTCCATAGCAACTGGATGTCCTCTGAGTTTATTGAGATTCAATAGCCCAGTATTCCATTTTCCCCTTAAGATTTCTAGTTTCAGACCTTCTCCTCATTTAAACTCCTTCTCCTCATTTAAACTATAACTGGGAAGAACTTCATACATATGCAAATTGTCCACAGACACCCCTATTTACAATTAATAGTATTGTGAAAAGAAAGAGGGGAAAGGTTATGAGAGAATAAGTACACAGGAATAATTACAAGAATATACGGTGTACATGACTTCTCAGGGAGGGCAACTGACACGGAGTAGCCCTCCTGCACAATTCTGTGACCACAGAGAAAATTTCAGTTAATGCATTTGACTCACTGCTCTACCATTCCACTAAGAGGCTTCAGCAGGGATCTGAAGCAGAATTAGGGAGTATCTGCCATGCAGAAGGGAAATTTTATATGAAAAGTGGCATGAAAAAATGTGAAGGCCATGACAAGCAGAGGTCTGGGTAGTTAGGGTGAAATTACCAATTGTGAACAGTCCTTGCATATTCATTTCAGTTTCCCTAAAAGAAAATAATTTCTTCTTCCACTGCAGTGAACAACAAAACCCAACAACTTTTTCAGTTTTAAGCAAAGAAAAATGTAAATAGTGAAGGTTCAGTGTATTAAAAGAGACAGAAACAGCAGGGAATATTAGGTTCTCCAGCCACTTAGAAATTCACTGTCACTCACACTCACCTTTTTGGTTAATACCAGCTGAAGCGCGCGACATGCGACTGCTGCTGCTGGTACTGAGCTGTTATGTGAGTTAACACAGCAGGAAATGTAGCCTGGTTCATCAAGAACATAACCTGAAGTTAGAGGCAGGGAGTAAGAGTGCAGTGCATGAATTTGGAGCACAGGAAAGGTAGTATTGTCTGATTGCAGGATAATGTCTTAACTCTAATGTGCTGTCCAAGTTGTTAATAGGTTCATTGATTCTTAGGCTAGAGAGGACCATTAGATCCTCTAGCCTCACTGGATACAAAGCACTGTCTATAAAATCTTCCAGAAAGAAGTCAAGTCTAATTTTGAAGGCAGTGTTAACCAATTGCTGCCCTTAGAGCTTGTTTCAGTTGTTAATTATGCTAAAGCAAATTTAGAAATGGGCCTACCACTTCTCAGTAGGCCTGCTGAGTCATTCAATGCCTTTCATTTCTACATGGGGAGGTCTTACTGCCCATTTTTTTACTTTATGAAATAATGATTTAATAGAATTAATTTAACCTGCAGTGTTTTCTTTTTAAACACATGATATGTGACTACCTCTGAAGGGCATCATTTACACCTTCATTCTGGCCTTCCCCAGTTCTGAAAATCTCTTCTATAGGATTATGGCAGCCCTCTACTGGAGGGCTGGCAAGAAAGGAAACATCTGGAGTGGCACTCATTTGACTTAATTATGTCTACATATGAGCTGGACTCCCTTCAAAGTGAGTAGAAAAAAGTGCCAATTTCATATGCAATTCATCTAACCTGTCTTAAATATCTCTCTAATATATTTGAAAATATCCCTTCATTTACTTTAAGGGGAAGCAAGGTTAGGTAACTTAAATATAGACATAAGATTTCAGACAGATGAGTCCTGCTGCAAGTAACGGACCCTGACTAACTTTCTTTACCTATTTTCCTCACGTTAAGGGCATACAATTGTGTTCTGGGAGGAAAGGAAAATGAAAGTATAAGATCATGGTAGGAGGTGTTAAATTCTGGCACCCCTTGAAGTATGATGTCTTTGAAATTTATTTCTTTCCCTATTCTAACTTGGGAAGAAAAAATTTGTATCTCTTGTGTCTCTAAAAAGTGTGAAGCATATAACTTTTCTACATTATAGTTAGTGATTTCCAGCTGGACATCAAGCCATTGACTATAGCTTTTCAGACACTTTCATCCAGACAATTTATTTTCCATCCACCAAGCCCATATTTTTCTAGTTTAGAATATTGTGTGGGAGAGTATCAAAGATCTTACAGAATTTCAGGTAGATGATATCAGTAGCTCTTCCCTTGTTTGCTGATGTTCCCTTGTCACTCCATCATGGAAGGCAGCTAGTTTAGTGGGACACAATTTGCCTTTGGGGAATTCATGTTGGCTTTCTTATCGCCTGCCAGTCTTCTATAAGTTTTGACATGTCTTCCAAGAGGATCAGTGACCTTACTGGGCACAAGGTTTAAGATGACAGGTCTGTACTTGCCAGCATCATTGTTTTTACTGTTTTTAAAAGTTGTGTGAAGTTTCTCTTTTGTCAGTCCCTGGGGACTTGGCCTGATTGATATGACTTTTCAAATATGACAAAGGGTGACTTGGCAACCACATGAGACATTTTCCTCAGGACCCTTGAATGCATCTCATCAGGTCCCATGGGTTTGTGTCTGTTATGGTTATTTGGGTGATCTTCATTTAGTCCCTTCCTTGAGGTCCAGGGCCTTGAGATATATGGCAATAGAAATTACCTTTGAAAACTGAGGCCAAAAGCATTGTTGATTACCTTAGTCTTGTCCATGTCAGTTGTCACTACTTTCTCAAAGGCAACTCTGTGTAGTCCATCCATTCTTCTACAAACAGGGCAAGCCTCTCCGACCCTCCCTCCTTGAATGTCCTTTCTAAAGAGTTCTTAGCCTGCAATCTGGTAATCTCTCGTAAAAAGCTATTTCTTCTTTCCCATGGGTAGAGAACACACTCTGTTGCATATCCAGAAGCTGGGTAAACTCTTCTACTTGGAAGCATTAATTAAATGTGATCTGTACAACCCCAGTTTCAGATGATCTGACACAAAAATCCCTGTGTGTCTCTGATTAGATCCAATCTCAAAGTCACTTGAAAAGACCATTCATTTACCTAAGAACCTCAGAGGATCAAAGGAAAGTCCTTCTGGAAAAGGCTTCATGGGATGATAGAGTAATTTCTCTAGCCCAAGGAAGAGTTAAGTTAGTCCTAACATATGTCTGCAATAAAGCAAACAAAATATTGCTAAATAAATTCAATGCTTAAAGGGTTTCATTCAGGCAGGTGCTACATCTCAGTGATTGTTTTCTACTTGTTTCCTTATTAGAAAGGTGCCCTACTGTGTAATCATCCTTTTTGATATATGCTCTTGCAGCAGAAACCAGATCCTTATCTCTCCTGCACTGTTCAAACATGCCTTTTCAGAATAGTTTTGAATTTCACACATTTCAAGGTTGTTTTGTTAAGCAATATAAAGACTATTCACTATTAAATTTGGATGTGTAGCATGTTTGATAGCCTGCTGTCTCAGGAGCAATTCTGCTTGCTTGATTATATATCCTCAGGCTTTTCAGTAGCAGCAAGTTCCTTCTCCATTGGAATCAAATTGAAAAATAAGATTTCTTTTTTCCTGTGTGTATTCATGATTCAGAGCATTGAATAAACTGCATTGTACATTTATGTCTCTTAATATATTTTCTCTCTAAAGAAAATTATCTTCTGTTTTCTGACAGTAGTAATAGTCTGTTTACAATGTAGTCACTGACACCTGTTCAACTGTATGGTTCAATGTCTTTCTTCAGACAGGAGAGTGGAAGGGCTTGCTCAGCACCTGCCTCCAAAATATTTTTGATCTTGGTCAAAATGCTCTGCTAGTGGAAGATGAGGAGAAGGCTGGCAGAAAAACTTTCTGGTGGTGATGCCATGATGATTTTTCACCTTTTCTTTTATACCCCTTTTATATACCTTTTTATATATCCTCAGTGCTTTTTAGCCCACATACTTGTAGTTCTTTAAGTCTGATAACTTAAATATTCCATTAAGGTAGGAGACCAAACATCCTGGAGGCCTCGCAGTTGGAGGCCAGAAAGCCCAATGCTATCCTGAGAAACCAAGGTCTTCCCTAGAACATCCTGTAAACTAAGACAGGCCCATCCAGGGGGGAATTCCTTGGGATGAGGGGTTCATTCGAGCCTCTCATTGGGGAATCTTTGATAGATATGCTAATTTGCAAGGTCTATAAATTATATACGAGTTCTATCATGTGTGTGCATTTATGGGGTGCATTTCGTGTGCATTTTCGGGGTGCATTTTGGCACATTCCACCTGGACAAAGTGGTGCACCTTTAGGATCCTTAAATAAATACTGAAGTAAAAACCCCTTTTCCCCTTAACCGTGTCTGGCTCTAAATTTTAAGACCAAGAAAAGGCAACAGTGGTACACCTGGTTTGTGTGACTGAGGACTCAGTCTGGTGACATTACAGAAAGTTATTTTTCAGAATTTCCAGCAAACAAAGCAGTTTGAAGACATGGGCATATTCCAGTGTAAACTAAGCTCCTTATTTGTCTTTCCATCATTCTTGCTGCCTGTGACTGTGGAAGTTCATCCAGGCTCTTCTGCAAAAGGTCACAACGAGCTCTGTCAGTTTGGAGAGGCCCTCAAGAGCGGAGTATGTGTCTTCTTTCATCAGCCTGCTAAAATGAATCTGAGCCCAACTGTTCAACAGCATATGGCTCTGCTCGGGCACTTCAAAATTCCCCAGCTCCATTAGCTCTTGGACCAACTGCTCTGCAGGCTGTGGGAGCTGAAGCTGGCGTGCAGCAGCAACCTGAATCCTGCCGAACCACTGATTCAGCCCTCAGTTTGAAAGAAGCATAGCCGAACACCCATGCTACCTCCGATAGCTGGGAGCTACCTGAAGCCAAGGATCATCTTGCACAGACAAGCCTGCTGCTTGGATTAAATTCACCAAAGAGAATTTCTCCCAGAATTTTTCTGGGTCTGAGCTGACTCTCACAGCTTTATGAAAAACAGCTCCTGTGTTTTCCATACTTATTGGAGGCTCCAAAAAAGACTGCACAGTGTATTTCACTTTCTATGCAGTCCCTTTTTGGAAGTAAGAACAGGTTAAATGAGTTAAATTACTCTGGACTCACTTGAAAAATGAGACAAGCACAACAAAAGAAAAATAGGATGTTTACTCTTGCAAAGCAAAAGAGAAAGTCTAAATTAACAGGTTATAAACTCAACTGAAAGTTTCAGCAGTCAAATCTAATACATTGTAAAATTAAACTGTATCTGAGAAAAAGGTTCCTAAAGGGTGAATTTAGCGTCTCAGTCCTATAAGGGACATCCTAGGGCAGAAAATTATACTATTTATCTCCTTGTTTCACTCTGGGGAGCTATATCACTGACATGCTTTCTGTGCATATTTTTCTCCCCTCTCTTTTTACTATACAATCTGTTTGTCCCCTTCTTTTAAAAACTTTTCCTCTTGGTTATTTTAACCAATAAAAGTTTAGCTTATGAGGTGAGATCACATGCAATTTTGGTACTATTTCTTCTCTGCATCATGTCTTTGGATATTGAATCCACAGTGAGACTGTTAAGGTCCTGATGTTCCTTCAAATTAAATATCAATCAGGGTAGCTTCAATAGAGAACTCCCTTTCTTACACAGAGCCATCCATGTAGCTGATAAAACTTTTTCCCAGGTAAAGCGTATTCAAGAATGTTACAGATCTTTACATGGATAGGTAAGGGTATCATTCATTGACATCTCACAAGAAATATTCCATATTATCAGATGTCCTCACCACCTTGCCTCCAGTTTCTCAAAGAGATTGGATATGCCATGTTAATAGTACAGCTGACAGACTGTGTGGAGGGGTTGTGCCTTCCTCACCTGTCATCTGTTTCAACATTCGGCATCTGACTTGGATATAAAAACTGGACACCTGCATCTACACCAATATACTCAGCATGAGCAACAAACAGGAGGAGCTGAAAGCCCTGGTGCAGCAGGAAAGCTATGACACAGTCATGGAAACGTGATCAGATGACTCCCACAACCGGAATGCTGAGATGGATAGCTGTGAACTCTTCAGAAGGCATAGGCAAGGAAGGGGAGGCACTTTCTTATTATACAGTTGGTTCTTCCACAATTTCCATGTAATGGTCAATAGATCTTAACCAGAAGTGGTTAAATAATTTAAAAACACACCAATAAGTTTCATCTGTGATTTTTGCAGTGCCCGATATACTTTGTCTCATTGCATCAGTTGTTTTTGAGGGTTTGGACAATTACTTGTGATAATATTATCAAGACTTGCAAAATCTCCTACTGCATGGCTGAAAAAATGTCATGTGAATACTGGTGGTGCACAGTCAGATAATCCTAATTTAAAAATTGTTAAAGTATTGCAAGGGATACGGCAACTATGTGCAAATAATTATTAAATACATAACTGGAGCAACTTTGTAATAAAATCTGTAAGGTTTTCAGACAAAAAAATTTGGTTTATTTCAAAAATTTTAAGGAAATTATTCTAGCTTTTAATGCCATGAGTACATTTGGGTATTAACAATGAAAAGGGAATCAGAAACTTTACTGTCTAAAATGAAGAAAACTCATAATCTAGGTTTAACTGATACTCAACCAAGTTCTTTACTTTCTAAAATTATTTTGTGTTGAGAACTCAATCAAGTTCAAAACCTTTGAGCTTGGCATTTGAAATCTTGGCATGGGACACGACCTACTCGCAGTCACATAAATTTCTAGCTATGTTCCATGGAATCAACAATAACTGAGACAACCAGCAAAAGACATTCCTGTGTTTCTTTATGATTCTTGTATTAGAAATAAGAACTACTTGCAACCAACAACATGTGAACCTCTTCTGACTCTCATGGATATTCAATAATACAGCTATAAAGTAACTCCATGTGCACAATAATACAGAACAGAGAGATACAAGGCTGTTCTGTGTTAACTTTGATTTTGTAAGGGTCTTTGATGCTAGTCTGATACTAAGGGAAAATTATATGCTGGCATAATTCGACTGATGTCAGTTAAATTCTTCCACTAGAAGTTTTGGCCATCAAAGTAATAGAACACTTTTAATATAGAGTTCTAAGACAGCAAAGAGGAAGGCTCACAGGCAGCCATTCCACAGTTTCCAACAGCAACAGTGATTCATATTAAACACAAGTAGAATGTCTCAGAGACTGAAATGCAGAATAGTGAAGCGGGCTGATGGGGAGGGAGGAAAGAAGGGGGAAAACCTACAGGCCTGTCTAATTTGTGTTTAATTGATTAATGTTATGTCATGAGTAAAACAGGTTATTGGGTAACATAGCAGACAATTATAAATACATCAGGGTCAGGAGAGGGAAAACATCAGGTGATATAGTAAATCTTTTCATCCTATGCTACACCTTTGGTCTGTAGGCTTGTAATGCATACTCAGTAGGATATAAAGAAACCATAGGCGTGTATCCTGTACTCTGCTTACAGAATACAATGCATAGTCCTGCAAACATCAATTACACTTTTGTTTTAATTATCTTGCATCTACTTGGTGTTAATGGTGGGTCATATAAGGTTGATTCCCATGGGAAGGATATAAGATGATATGGAAAACAAATGGGAAATATAATCATGCAATGCTCACTGAAACATTCACTTGGTAATTGGTCTGACTGATCTTGAAGATTATTTTGTAGAGATATATCAGTAGTCACACCTGGCAAAGTTCCACATCCATTTATATGTCTGCCTACCTAATTATTTTTTAAGTCCTTGGTTGGTCTTCAATAAAAGGGTAAAATTATCCCTTCTTGCTTTATAATACAGACTGCTTTGTCCATGAGAAAGGAGAGTTGTCCAAATGAAGAATTTAATCAAGTACTTGGTTATGCCATGCCAGGACCTTCCAGAGTTTATTCTGTGTACAGCTCTCACAGAATCCAGCCTGCCCAGCTGCCGCACAGAGAGATGTGGCCTCTGTTTGTATGTACATCTTTAAATTAAACGTTCTCATCACATTTAAAATATTCTTCTCAGTGTGTCTTTCCATTACATAGGATTATGTAGATGTGTTTGAGTTTTTTCATGCACTGGAAGTATGAGAGATGTGATGGTGAGGTGTTCCTCCAGAGCTTGTCTCACTGTTGCAGCATGGACTTTCCAAGGGCATTTTGGCCCCAGATTTCCATCAATAGAGCTACCAAAGTTACCTGCCTGCTCCTGAAATGGCAGGCAAGTAGCAGGATAAGATGCTAGGTCTGAAGCTTTTGTGTCTGAAACTTAGTCTGAGGAAGATTTTTGAATAATTTTGTGTGAATTGGACCCAGAATGCCCCAGTTTTCCAACAGCACCCTGGACAAGTTTCCATGGGAGCCCTCACTCCACTGGCACTGTCCCCTTTGCAGGTTATCATTCAAGTGCAAGGCTGTTTCACAAAGTGTACTGCTATTCTTCATCGGATAAATTGCCCTCATTTCAGTTTATTCATAATCTTTAATAATGCAGATGTTTCTCAGCAAACATTTTTCATACTAACATATTAACCCTGACAATCAGACCGATGGATGAATTAGTGTTGCCTGGTACATACACATAAAGGAAATATTCTTACAGGTCCTGCAAGCTAATGATGCCCATGTCAAAGGATTAATGCTACCGCAAGAAAAATGGGAACGGGACAAGAGAGATAAGAAAAATTAAGAAGAGATCTACATTTCGAACTAGCTGTGACTAGGGTTTATAGTAACATAAATAAATCATCATAAATTTGTACGCTTAATAATATCTCTCTAAGGAAGTCAGAACTACTTGTGCAGAATTTTCTTCTTCTTAAAGTTCAGAATTAAGTAAAAATAAAAATAAATGCAGCAATGAGCAGGACACTGATAAACAAGCTTTAAAAATACTCCACAGGTAAACAGCACAATAAGCAAGATAAAACCCAGCAAATTGGCTAAATTGAATAAATAATTTCAAAACAGTTTGTGAGAACATGCCACAGCTGGTGGTGTCATCCTGAGTCATATAATGGCTTATTACACAAGTTGCTGGGGCATAGCAGAACAGAGCAGATGTACTGGTAAGCCTTGATGTGCAGTGCAAGAAGACCAGAAGAAAGCTCTGGCACAAAGCTGCACAGAAGCATTTTCACATGTAGGAGGATGACTGAAAGCTCGTGTTAAGGGAAAACATCTTGATGCTTAGATCTGCTTTTCCCACAAATCCTGAACTTAACTGTCCCTACCATGGGAGATGCAGCCAGAGCAGGCATTCACTTGCTGATAACTATTAGGTCCACGTTCATGTCCTGCAAACAGGAGGTGTGGAGAGAGTAAGTCAAAAGTACATCACCATGGTTAAAGCACCACTAGTGCTCGTTACGGAACGACCAGGCTTCACTTAGATGAGAGCCACTGCCCACTCTCACCTCAGCCTTATTTACCCACCTCATCTCTGATGATGAGGGTCTTGTTCTTGGGCAGCTGTCTGGGTCCAAGAGATATTTGTGCACAGCCACATATGCCTGATAGATATATGGAAGCTCACTCTGCCAGGCAAACAAGTCATCAAAAATACTAAGAATGGTTATTTACAAGAATTATTAGAAGATAAATAAATAACAGTTCAGTAAAAGCCTGTTTCATTTTCTCATGAGCTCTTTTCCAACATCATTTTGCAGTAATAAATAAAAGAAGCCAAATCAGCTGTCAAAAGGCTATTTATTCCTACCTGCAAGTACATCTGTTCAACTAATAAAAACATCACATGAATGTCTGACCTTGTAAGACTTGTCCTAGGAAGAACAGGGAAATCGTACATAAATCATAAGCTTCTTCTCTGAAACCTCTTTCTCATTCTGAAAGACCATTATTAACGTCAGAAAATGAGTATGGAAACATAATATGATTCAGGTTTGGAAAAGTTTTAGATGAGTATAAATGGGTGCTTCTGTTGTGAAATCTCAGGTGCAAAAGGCACACCAGCTCTGCCTATGCTCCACTGCCTGGTGATTGCACTTTTATCTACAGCTTCTCATTCCTTGAGCTCCACACAAAAGCTCCATGTCTTGTCTCAATGGAACCATAAACAATAAAACCCCAAAAATATTAAATAACAAAACTCTACTCTCTGTCTTCCTAAAGGTATGCTTCTGGAAGGGAAGCAAGTTTTAGAAATTCTTCAGCTTTATTATATTTTTATTGTAAACCTTATGCTAAAGGCTGTGCTAAATTATTTTGCAGTCTACATACAGGATGCATATAACCTTACACTCAGGATTTTCTGCTCCTGGTGTTACGTGAGACCTGCCTACCCAACACTTTTTCTTATTACTGCAGAGTAAATTAGAAGGCAACTTACAGCATATTAAGGACTCTGCACCAAGTCTCCACGTGGATCGTTACCTAATGATGTATGCTATATATATTGGCTTGCAGTAAGAATTACATCTCTTTTCCAACCATCAAGTGAGAGACAGATCCACCTAATGCTGAAGCAATGATGTTCTAAGATGTTGCTGAACCTTAGGCACATTAATATTGCAGTAAGTAATAATTGCAGAACAGCTAGGAATTAGTTTTTTGAAATATTTCTATATGGTATACTTGAGATCTCGTGCCTTTGACAGCCAAGGAAATTGATGGAGTATTTAACACTTACCAAGAATGGTCTTTTGTATATCTACTTGTCTTTATTAAGACTATCGCAGCTCCACAGCTCAACAGAAATTTAATTAGGGTCTTAATTACACTGAACAAACTGACCTTGGCAAATTTGGTCCTTCAAACTTACTCCTGTCAGGGATAATAGCCAGTAGGACACTTTGAGCACTGACATTTTCAAGTCCTTTTAGAAGATACCCTAATAATGATGTTTTGTAAGGTATGTTGCTCCCACAGAGACAGGATAATTCTCCCCTGCACTTGATGTGCACTTATGGTCCACACACTGAATCAGCAAAGAGCAAGTATCGATCTGTAAGTTAACACCATAGCTCGTGCACTAAATTCTCCATGTTGACGAGCCCCAAGATTCCAGATGAGGTACACAGAACAACTGCAGCACAGCTGTAAAAAGCAGAGGGATACCTTTAATCTAACCGACCTCAGTCGTGATATGAAAGACATCTGTATGTGGTGAAGAGGTGAAAATTTACCTTGTTTATGTGTCAGATAAACCTGGTTTGACTTCTGATGAATCATTTAAAGGGGCAGGGGGAATATCCAAAAGACAGGCCACCACTAACAAGGCTAGGAATTCATTAATGAAAGAGCTTACTCAAAGTATATGCTCCTTAAAGGTCTCTATTATTTCCTTTACTGCCTTCCAGAGTGCTTTGTGTTATGAAGTTCAGTTATTTTTCCAGGAAAAAAACATTCAGAAACTGGAAATAAGTTATCTATGCAACAGGTTAATTTGCCTTTGTGTAGATGACAGCACAAAAGAGTCCTTTGATGCTTAGAGTGATTGTTTAAAAAAGACAAGTCTTATTTACAACTCCTACACATACTAGAGTTAAGGGAGGGGGATATGTAACAAAGACAAGATGAAAAGAATTTACTGTAGAAGCTACCATATACAGGAAAGCCTTGCAGTGGAGAATGTTTGTGTACTCAGGATGCCATAGAAATATTAAAATTATTTCTGAAAAAAATCAGCATTTTCATTGCAGAATTACAGGTTTATAAAATGCTACTCACTTACTAACTCTTTCTATCAAAATACAAATCCATTTCATGGCTTTGCAGTATAAGGTCGTATCTTCAACTCTTTAATATTAGAAGAGACATTATTCATTGCATAAGATCCTGCTGAAAAATATTACTCACATAATAAAGCCATCATCAAGGTCAGCTCAATGTCAACAACACAGAAGGGAAAAAAAATTGGTTAGATGAGGAGTTACAGGAAAATAATAGCAGAATAAATGTTGTGCCATTGTCACAAAAATTATGTATTGCCTCTTCAAAAATAATGGGATATGATATTACATTTATTCCAAAGCTGCTGCTGCACAACATGTACTTCCATCTTTCTTTTTTTGAAGGGGAATAAGCAACCAATTGCAGAGGGGCTCAGCATGGCTGAAATTGCCTTGTGTTATGATTAGGTGTTCAGATCCTGGAAATTCAAAGCCGTGTTGTATGGCAATCATGGCAATTACAACAGGCAGGACAGAAAAACATCCAGCTGATCTCCCCATTGATTTCCTCCCTCCCAGGAAGTAGCTATGTTCTGTGAAACTCAAACAAATTCAAAGGGACATTTCTATATTAAAAAGACATTGTGAGTGATCTGAGAGAGTTCAAGTAGCTCTGACACATTTTCTGCGGATGAGAAAACTGAGTTTCTTGCAGTTGAAGTATGGACACTGAAGTTGCTCAATAGTGCTGCTCCTCTGCAAGTGATAGCACCTCTTGAGATACCAGGCTAATGAAGAGACAGAGTTCCCCTTCATCAACAGAAATCTATGAGGACTCCATAGATCCACAAAGTTGGGACAAAGTGCATTTCATTCTGGCAGTGAGGAGACTTTGTGATAGATCATAAAAATATCAGTGGTGACATCTATATTATTTGGGGCTTTTCAAGTAATTTTCATTGATCAGAAACCCATGGAGGATGCTGAAGAACATGGCTGATGTTGGAGGACAGGCAGCAATGCTAAATGTGATCTATACTGTGGCAAAACAGATATTGTTTATTCTGTTCTCAGGTCTGCAACAGAAATAATACTGTACATAATTTCAAATGTTGTGAAGACCTACAATATATTTATGACCAGTTTCACGTAGCAGTTTGGTTTAAATTTTATGGAAAGGTTTGATTTGTATCACAAGAATTTCTCTATTTTATCACATCAAATAGCTTTAAAAATCATGAAAATTATTTTGGAGCTTGTAAATGTCAAAAATGTATACATAAAATACATCTATGTATGCATAAAATACTCTAGCATTAAACCTGTAAACAGCCTATAAAAGGAAAAAATATTTACACATTACTCACAATAGATTATTCTTGTCAAGTGTATACTTTAATAACTCGACAAAAAGTTGTTGCTAGCTGAACCTTCAAAAGATCTCCAAAGGAAACTGGATATTTAACAAAAGAAAAGTAAGAGGATCTTGAGCAGCAAATGCAAAAAAAACCACAATACATAAAAGATACATTTCTGTGAAAATATAGAGTATTCCATTCTGTATCTTTTCATCATGACTCTATGAAAATAAGACCAAACTAGTGTGAAATATGCAACTACATCCCTAAATTGTTTTATATTTGTATTACCTAAATAATGCTAAAACAATCTATTATGAAGTCGAGGAGTTCATGGAAAAATGTTATATGCTGTAGAAAGGATGAGAAGAAGCTTGGTTTTTCCTTTGAAATAGAAAATGTGTTTATTCAAATTACTTAATTATGAGAGGGTAGCAGCAGAAATGGAACTCGACACTTGCACAACACAACTGTAGCAAGAACCATGCACAGCTCAAAACCAGCTCTCATCCTTAGCCAAGACCAAGCAGATTACAAAATTTTCTTGCTACCAGATGTATTTTTTCCTCACCTAATCATCCCTGCAATCGAGACACCCTTGATTGATCAGTCAATTGGTTAAATTGACAATTGATCAGTCTCTTGGTTAAAACCAACATTATTAGGAACCATAGGTAATACATTAGCTGCAGCTCACATGGATGACTCTTCTGGCTTTGTATGCTTTGGCTTTCTAACCTACAAGTTGGACCCCTTTGTATAACTACAATGTGTTAATTACCCCTTATTCTTCAGTCCCAGGTTCCTGCTCCAGCACAGGCTGACTTGCTGTTGTGGGTAAGAAACTGACTGTTGCTGTTCTCTCGGAGAAGCAGGGGGTTCTGAGACTAGGGACTCCCTGAGTCCAGTGCCATGGATCCACATTGCCGGTTTGCAGCCCATCTCCCACCCTGACTGCACCTCTTCTGGGTAGGACCAAGCTGACTCAGCCCAGGGAGGGCCAGAGGCCAAGCAAGGTGTGGCAAAGCCTTGGTGGTAGAGAAGGGTTCCACAATGGTAGAGAAGGGTTTTGGTGTGTGTTTAACAGGTACCAGGGACAAGGACTTCTCCCATGTTGAGCTACAGTGTGGATTCAAGACTGAGGCCCCTTTCAACTATTTCATTTGTATAAGATGTATACTTAGGGTAACAGTGGCAGACCCATCAGAGGATGTTTTGACCAGTATGGCCACTTTCCTGCCAGCTGTAACATCCAGCTTATTTAATTTCTTTCATAATTACATCAGCTTAATTCTAGTACTGCTTGGTTACCTTCCAAAGGTTTCTCCAGGAACTTAACTCTCTGGTACATGGAAACTCTCTTCTTGTATCAGATCAGTTGGTGTCTTTTTCTCCTTGACTTAACTGTGCTTCATTATACTTATGTCATCTTTTTCCTTTGGTTTAAGTAATTCTCTAGCCTCCATAATATGCCATATTCCCTTCCCTATTCACAGGTATACATCTCTCTACTAACACCAGCAATCTATCCCTGTTGTCCCTCATCCTGACTTCATCCATTGCTATACCCCTTTCTACAAATTTTTTCCTCTTTCTGTACTCCTGTTGTCCAAGAATGTAAGTGTAGGTTATTTATCAGAAGTCCTCTTCACGTGAAGCCTTTCCCGTGGAGAATCACACCCCAACTCCCATGCCACTGAGTCTTTGAAACAAAGGGAAAGTTCAGAGCCAGGGACATGAGTGATGTGAGTGTGGGTTGTTTACAGAAAGGCATGTTCCCCGCTCCACATCCTGCAGCAGCACAGCAGTGTGAAGTCCAGATGTGGGACAAGAGAATTAGGGTCACTCAACCTGCAAAATGCAGCCCCATAGAGGGAGGAGATGATGGCAAGTGCAGGGCAGCATCAGATGCACAGTTAGCAGAGCACAGACTTTCAATTATGAGGTCATTTTGGTGCCCTTAGCCACCTGCTTCTATGGTGATTCCCTACTCTGCTTAAAACATCTTCTGACTACATGAAAAAACTCCAGGAAAAGAACTCTCACCCACAAGAAACAAGACTGATCATCTTCTCATCAAGGAAAAATTGTTTAGGACCTTCCTATTCTCTGTTGTTTGTTTACTGACCTTTCAGGTCTTTGTATTTTCTTTATAATATCCACGGTGACTATAACGTTATTCATCATACCTTTGGGTCCTCCCATGATGTCTAGAGCTACTGACATATCCGACAAAAGAGCTTTGTCATAGATTTAATGTCAGGCATTCTTGTAACTTCTGCTGAACATAAATCATACCTGATACTGGCAACACAGTTTTCCCTTCTCCTCATAGCAGTATAATATTTTTATTAGGGTATGTAAATCTAGATGACACATGGCCTTGATCTCCCATCCTGCTGGTGTTCTTATACCATAAAAGCTCTTACTTTTATTGGATATGCCAGAGTTCTCCTCTAGTATTTTTTATTGAGGCTGATTCAGTATTCACTGGGCAAGAGACAGTCTGATTTTTATATGTTCCCAGGGAAGCCAGGCCTTTTGAACCTTTGCCAAAAAAACCTCACCTAGCAGACAACTGTATATGCATCTTCTGTTCTTTTTTCCTGCCCTTTCCCAAATGAGATACCAATCATTGTTTTCTCAGCTTTTGATTATTCACCACCACCTCAAAGTCCTGGGACTTCCCAGTTCCAAATTTTCACCTGCATGTTAACAGGGAAGCAGAGATGCTGCTGGTGAGTTTGTGTAGCTAACCATGCAGCCATGCTGTCCCACAGAAAACAGAATTCCCACATTTCAACTGGCACAAGGTAGTTGGCTTCCACCTGGGACAGCTTCTTCCAGCTCCTCATGCTTGCCCACTAATTCCATACATGTGTATTGCAAGCTGTGACCATTCTCAGTTTGAGGCATTAACGCTGAAATCTGTGCTCTCCAGAGAAAAGACACACCATTGAAAAGAGGACAGTATTAAATGTTTCTCTGATAAAAGCCAAAAAAACTACAAAAATTGCCAAAAACTAAAAGCCCCACCCTTCTCACATTCGTTTAACTTCTATTTAGCAGGATGCACAGTGATGCTGCAATGACACTGTTGTGACTGTGCAAATACAAACCTGTCACCCAGCTCCACATGTAGCAAGGAGTTAATACTTAAAGTATTCCCACAACATAAGCAGCAGCCTAGCACCTGCCAAGTCACAACATTAGCTCCAGTGTGATTTGCATCATCTGTTTTAAATAGTCAATAGGGGTCCCCACACAATCTTTCAAGCAATTTTCTGCTGAATTACTCCTAAGCAAAGCTCCAAGGAATGGTGAGAACACATGTGAAAATATATTTCTAATGTTTTTGAGGTGATAGAGGTCCTTCTCTCAAACTTCTCCTCTGAAATCCATGCTTAATTCAAACATCCTGGTGAGTGATTTGTAATTTTGTTGCACACTATGGCAAACCAAGCAACCTCAGTGGATCACAAAGGTCATTCTGTGGGACACCATGAGAGATGTAACGAGGCTATTGAAAGGATAGGACTCTAGTTCTGCTGGAAATATTGCTATTTCTGGCTATTCTCTGGACAGAGTCTTCCTTTCACTGCTGCGAAAGGAAAACATATTTTCCCATACACCAATTAGCCGTCAGTTCATTGAATAGAGGAGCTTCCAAAATGAAAACACAGTTTCATCTCCTCTGCAGAGTCCTGAGTTCCCCAAGCACACAGAAAGATAAGATATTTTCAACACAGTGGAGACTGTCACACTGCTTCTTAGGGCTGTGCTTCCACTGCAGGGCTTTGGTGACAGCCTGAGGGCACCACACAGGGAAGGAATAAAGAAGCCAGGTCTACTGTGGCTGGTCAGACACTCCATAACCCATGAGATTAAACTAATGTTTTGCCGGCTCAGAATTAAAACTGACAGAAATATGTAAAACAGGTGAAATCTGAAAACAAGCCAGAGACTTTGATATTTATATTGTTGCAAAGAAATTCTGGGGTTTTAAGCCTCCACTGCCCAATAAAACCCTGAAAAGATGGTGTTTTGTCCATTTTTTTTCAATTAGTGATAAAGGCAGGGGTGTAGGATATGGTGAATATTCAGAATAAAGGGAAATCTAGAAATGGCATTCATTTCACTTATGCTGTTTCCTCACAAAAGGAAAAAAATCAGTGCCTGCCATATATTTATATCATTGCTAACTATGCAGTTCCTGGGACAGCATTAACCTTGGCTCTGTTTCTGTTACCAAGGGAAAATGGATGTCTAAATCTTTGATGTTTGTCTTGCCTTCTGCATTCTGAATGTTTCCATATGATGCCCAGATCTATCTCTCTCTAGCAAAATCCTCACTGCTTCTGGTTATACATGATTTAACTTTCAGTTAGAGGACTTGCCACCGCTTATTATTATTTGTGGGATATTTGAAACCATTCATCCAGGTTGGTAACAAGTAGGAAAATGTCACCTGTAAGTAAAACAAGTTGTGTTGCCTGACTTCCTGAATTTCTCTTTGGATCTATTAAATGTTTTGAATGTAATGGGCATTCTTGTCTAAATTTCCAGATGGAAAAGGGAGATATTTTGATATTTATTAAGATTAAAAAATGAGATTAAAAATGTGATTTTTTTAATAATTCAAGCAATTAAAAAAAAATATTGAGCCCAGATGTACAAAACTTATAAGTAACATACCCTGTTCCCAGCAACGCATTTTTTTTTCCCAGAGAACTGTTTGCATCTATATTTTCAAAATGAATATGAAATTCTGTAACATTCATAAATGTATGCTTTAGACCAAGCCCTTTTTGAGGAATGTCTGATGCATTTGTTGAAAGAGTTAAAGTACTTATTTCCTTATTATAGTTTAAATTTTACAAATATATTACTATTGACTAATATTAATAGCTGTGTTTAAAAGTCCAGTGTTGTTTATTTGCCTTTTTTTTCCCCTGGCTTATGAATAGCAAAATTACATTTCCTTCAGGTGAAGATGTGGAATGTCTTTCTGTGTGCCACCTTCACTCCCAAACTATAATGAAAAGACCAGGAATTCTATGAAAGAAAAACCCTATACATAAGTCATCAAGAAAATATAAACTTTGCTTTGCTACGTTTTTGTAAGCTTTATGGAAGGTTGTATTTATTTCATTCTTTGTTCCTTGGCTAACGGTGATTCTTCTTTGCATAAGTTGGTAGTATTTCAGAAATTGCTCAGGAAGTAAAAATTCTCTTTTTTGAAACAAACCAGAACCTTGTTCTTCTCACTTTAACCTACATGGAGGAAGTGTATTTCACTGTTCCATGAGAATTCAGTTCCTTGGGTGCTGGGGAAACTGAATTCCTTGACTGTCTACCAGTGGGGAAGGTGCAGCCAAGCACTTTGGGAAGCAGCAGGCTCTGACTTCTGCAATGTGCAGATTTCACCAAGAGCAGAAAGGCAGGAGTCTGCTGGTAAGGAATGGGCTTACTTGATATTTAATTTTTAATAAAGTAAAGAGAGATACAAGTGTTAAAAATCTCAGTGTTCTTCCCTTTTGGAAAAAGCACCATAATTTTCTTTTTTTCAAGAAACTGTCATGCATTATTTAAAAAGCCTTTCTTTACTGCTTGAATGTTTTTCCCATCTTCTTGGCAAGATGCTAATTTTCAGGTTCTTACTACTTTGGATAGTGAATCTTTCAATCTAGATATTTCTCAATTTTTATGAGATAATACCCTATATATATTTTTAAATAATCTTTAATTCTCTGTCACTGGATATTTCCTCAATGCTTTTCTGATGTTTAATGGCTACGATTTGCTCTCTATGATAACTGCAAGATCTGTGCCCAGCCATCTTAGTTGCATAAGAGGTGACTGACAGCTTTGCCTCCTCAGATTTTTGTAAAGGATTCGAAGGAGGAGATAATATGATAATTAAATCCCTTAATATCAAGTTTCCCATTACTCTTTGTGGAACAGCTTATCTTGAATGATGGGCAAAGCTGAAAACTCTTAATGCCTTTAGGATCTTCAGCAGTGGGGAGTGAGTCTTAATATCTCGCTGGTTTCTAAAAGACACTTTTCTTGAGGATTTAAAAAAACTCAGGGTAGATAAGCCATCTTTAGCCAACTCTGTTGGGGGAAAGAAAGAAAGGAAAACAGAAACCAGAAAAATAATGTTATTAATAACTTTAATTTTTTCTTGTGGTATAAATTCATAAATAGAATCAATGGGATAACAGTGTTGTTGAGGCATATATGAGCAGTGGAGAGAGAATTTTCAAGACATAGGAAAAAAGTTTTCTTCTGTTACAGCTTCAAGAATGACGTTTCAATCCTTTTGCAATGGATTGAGCATTGCAAAACCTGCACTGGCTATAGCAGAAGAAAGAATTCACATCAATTTCAGCAGGTGTTCTACAAACAATGATTAAGGCTCACCCCTGTGAAATAAATGAATTCTGTCACTCTCATTTTGCAGATGGGAAAACTAAGCTACAGAGAAACTGTAGGATTTGCTTACTGCTGCATGCAAAGTTGGGTGCAAACCAGGCACTCGTCTTGTAATCTGTCTCCTTAATAACTAGACCACACATCCTTCCTAAATAGGAAATGCTGTCTGGATTCTTTAGAGATATATCTGCTTGGTAAGTCATATACTGGCAAAAAATTCTTCTGTAAGATACATATATTGAAATACTTCTGAAGCCAAAGCAGAATCTATAATACAGATTTTTTTTTTTTTATTATTCACAGAATTCTTAAATTTTAAGGAGAGAATTTTAATAAGTAAAAGTCAGATTTAAACAATGGAGGTGACTGGGTGAAAGATCTATTCTTTTAGAGGCTCAGAGAAGATACATAACAAATACACAGTGTTGGAGGAAAAATTCCCTGTCTTTCATGGCTGCAGCAAAACAACATGGATCATGACACCATTTGTTAGATGCTGTTTCCTTGATTGCTTTAGACACCAAAAGTTACCATAGCCAGTAATGACCACTCCAGAATTCAGCATCTGTAAAATAGACTATGAGCTGACTGGCTCAAATGTCTCATTCCATGCAATTGTCTTCCAACAAATATTCCTATTAGAGGTTTGTCTTTATCCATGCTGCAGTCTGGCCTGCTAAACACAGACCCTTCTGCTGACTGTAACCTCTTAAGCAATTTCCAGGTCATCCTGTTCATGGCTATTAGGGTGGGTTCAACCTGGCCATAGCTGTAATGCCCCATCCTCCTTGTTTGGATGCAGAGCGTTCGCTGCAAATTTACAAGCAACAGACAAAAGTAGGAATATCTATGTTGCAGCCAATTCCATCTAAAAGACAATTAAAGACAATTATCCTAAGTAAATTTAAATAGGTCAAGTGACTCACCCAATAGCCTCCTACTTCTCTATGTTGGCAATTTGGGAAGCTGAGTGTGCACAGCTCAGTTTTGTCAGCTGAGAGGGACCTCAGCCCTGGCAGCTTTGGTGAATTCTGCACATGGTTTTACATTTTTCTTTATATGTTTAGTTTATTGGGTTTTTTTTTTTTTTTTTCTGACAAATATCCCAAAGTCCTGATAAGCAGTTGCTCCTTTTCTTCTCCCATGTGGAGAACTGCCAGACTAGCTCTTGGAAATCTGTACCTCCCTCCTATGCCAACCACTACTGGCAGTCACTACCCCAGTGACACATTCCTGAATACATACTCTATTTTATTCCCTTCCAGCAGGACAAACTCTTTGCACTTCCACATGAAAAAATGAGAGAGAAGGAGTAAGTCAGAAAGATGAGGACAGGAATATAGAGAAAAAGGAGTGACAGAGGAGAATCATCTTGCAAGCACTGAACTTCAGCAAGGCTGGTGCAACTTTAGTGGGATGTATTTTAAGAAACTTACCAGCAGTCATTTCATTAACAGAACATCCTGGCATTGGCAACCCCCAAGTGTGTCTTCCTCCTTTGACATATTGCAAGTAGACTTATCTCTGCTGATGACCTGATTAAAGAAGTTGAGACATCTTTCATTTTCAATTGGTGTCATTTCATTCATTCTGGTGGCTTTTATCAAGGAAGTCTTGTCAGAGTAGAGCATTTAATTTTTCTAAGTTTTCTAAGTTCAGGACAAGCATTTTTTCTCACTTGATCCATTTCAGGTGTCTTTTTGATTAGATCTGGCAGGAAAGCAAAGTTGCCACTCTGCAGGGAATGCCATTTAAAAGAAAATATAAGTGCTTTTGAGCTTATTCGAGCCAAAGTCCTTATCTTTTCCTATTGTTTCTTAAACAGAAATTCTGAGAAAGTGTGATTTGAGAATCACTGAAGCTATGATATTACCTGAAAGAGAGATGTTCCATGGATGTTTGTGCTTTCTAACTCTGGAGCCCCCTGGGCAGCTCTGCCTGGCAGCCTGCTCAAGGACCACTGATCTCAGAGGCCTGTCCAGCACCTCTGGGTGCTCTCATTTTTCTTGCAATGGGCCAGAGGAAGATCTTACAGATTGATTGTATAGGCTTTTTAGCAGAGACCAGAAAAAGTTGTTGTTGAATGAACCTTATTGAGCTGTGCTGAAGCAGCAGCTCAATAAATTGCTGCCAGGGAATTTGTTTTACTGATATATCTCTTTTGCCAACAAAAGTCTGCAGTACTTCTAATACATGGTACAATATGAAATCAGAAAGAAGTAAAAATGCTTTGTACTTTTGGTCCAGTTTCCCTGTCTGCAATCAACAGGAGGTTTGTCATGACTTCAAAGGGAGAAGAGACAGGTCCTCTGTTTGAAGTTTAGCTTGCACAATTTTGAAGCATCCTACAATGGCTCAAATGCAAGACGCAAATTGAAGGGTTGAAAACCTGTTAAAAAGAAAATCAACAACCCAAACTTTAAACAACCCCTAACTTCAAAGTCATAAAGAAAAGCTTTGGCTCCAAAAAACTTCTCTGAAATCCCTTCTGGGACAAATTGTTGTAATTGTTAGCTTTGCACCAATGAGCAGTCACTTCCACTGGAAAGAAATATAGAAAGCAAAACTAAAGGAAGGAATTTTCATCTTGATTGTGTTGGTTCATTGTCATTTAACAGTGAAAATAGAGAGGAAGGAAAGGGAAAAAAGCTTCCTAGCTTTTATAAGGCAGATCTACTACTGACTTCATCTTCTTTAGATCAAAGCAAAGAAACAAGAGGCTTATCTGAAGTGCTCTGGTGAGGGTTCCTCTGAAATAAACAAGTGCCCCTGCAGGGAGAAAGGGAGATTTTCTTCTTGGTTTTTAATCACAGTTCCCTCAAAGAGGAAAAGAGAGGAAGGGAGACAGTGCTCTGGCATGCTGTTCTGTGCTCCTCTAGCCCTCAGCAGCAGTGTTTCATGCTGGATTACCCTGGCTGGCGCAGGCTCTCCTGCTCTCTGCTTGGTTGGGCTTATGGCTGAGGGAGCACTCACTGGCTCCTTCAAGATTTTCCTTCTCCTTCTTCCTTACATACCCAGTACAAAAAGGATTCAGCAGAAAAGTAAGTGTGGCCTGAACATGTGATCAGAAATCTGGCAAGGGTGGGAAATATTTTAACACATTTGTACTGACATTGTCTTCTTAGAGGTTACTGTAGGTACTTTACATAGGAAGGAAAAGACAAAAAAAATTGACCAGGATAAATGGCTGATATTACTGAAGTCCTTGCAGGCATTGGCTTTGACATCATAGAAGGTGTCTCATCTGAAGGGTAAATCTGTTCATAATAGCTATCAGAGAGCTGATAAATAGCAGCCAAGGTGACAAAACAATTATATAATAATTTCCATATCCTTTGTGCTTATTTAGTAGAACATTTAATCATTTTGTAAACTACTGGTGCATCTGAGATAATAAACACTATATGGAGACAGATGAAGGGACAATGATGATACATGTCAGCCTACAACATGCACAGCAGTCAGCGTTAATCAATGAAAACACTGCTATGATGAATCTGAAAATACGCCCTTTCAAATAGTTTCTCACTCTTCTTGAGAAACGTGTCACAACTTCCAACATTCCAGCTTGTCAAGACATGACAGATGGAGTGTCACTGCATGATTAGTAATAGAGAAGGGCAATGGTTAAGATAAATAAAGTCTGAACTGCCATTCCTGATGCAAGCCCAGCTACTGAGTGTCTGAGAAAGACCAAGGACCTGTGAGACTCCCATCTTCTCTCATTCCCTGTTGCATCATCCTTCACTGAACCAGTCTCCACCTACCTGCCACACTTAGAATCATCTGCTTTCAGCCCTGATTCCCCTGCATATACCTTTTCTTTTCATGGGGAGCATCATGACCCTGAGGAAAAACCTCTGCTGCATCCTGGCTCCTATCAGTTTGGAGTGGGTGTCCTGCAGGAGGCTAAAACTAAACCAAAACTGCAGGACCCAGCTACACTGGGAATATGCTTGTGTTGGCTGAGGAAGAGGTAAGAGTAGATGTCCCTGCATGCCACGTAGTGTGCTGTCTGCAACAACAGCTTTCCAGGCCTGTAAATCCATGTTTGCCCCCAGGATGTGCTAAACAGCAGCCCCGTATGGAGTTTTTCAGAGAAATTTGCTGAGAAGTTGCAGAGAAGCAAAAGGGAGACACATAAGGAATTTGCTGTAGAAGATCAACAAGAACCTGCTGAATGACTAGCTTACCTGCAAATAGATAACACTGAGAAGAGATGAGACAAGGGAAGCCTTGAGATTAACCTCTGATGACAGGAAGTAAGAGTAGGGGCACTTCTGCTTGCATTTATTTTTCCCAGGTGCAGTGTATAGCACAGCTGAGAAAACAGTTCAACAAATGCTGCCATCCTTAGTACTATTATTTTAAGTTAGTTAAAAATTAAAATTTATGTCCTTTTTACTACCTTTCCTCTGAAGAGATCTTTCTCTTCCTTTCACATCACTAGGAAAAAATTTTCATCTTTCAAGGAATTCATTGCCAGACTCATTTTTGACAAATTATTTGCATTTCTTATTCACTACCATCTTGCAGATTATGCCCGAGACTTTGTTAGCTTCCTGTCAGAAATTAGTTCAGCTCCTCTTAGGCACCTTTGAGAATATTAGAGTAGAAGAAGTAGGTAAGATGATTTTATAAAATTTTTAGTTTATAAAAAAGAAAGAGCTGGGGAAGAGAATCTTTTAAAAGGGAATGGAACTATTATGCTATGAAGAAAAGTGAAATATGATGAGTTCCCAGGAAAAAAAAGAAAAAGAAAAGCGTTGAAAAACTTGTAAGATTATACAAATCTGTTGCTTCTGTCCCCTCCAAATTTGAAGGACATTTTCAAATGCTGTGGAGGCACACACAATTCTGAAAGCAGTTCCCAGAACACTAGCACATATTAATTGGTAGAACTGGGAAAGAGGTGTCCCACCCTGTATGATAAAGGGCATGTGCTTCTGGCCCTAAGGATTTATAGTAACGAGAGAGGGTTTAAGGTGGTGTCTTGTTTCACCAATGCTTGTCCTTGGTGCTAAGGGTGCTAAATAATGAAGCCTCAGTGTTTCAAATGCAGAGAGTCATTTGAAGCATTGGGTGCTACCGTACTGACCAAATTGTTTTCTTCGAAGCCACTCTTTTATACTTTTAATAAGTAAATCTAATCACTTCTTTTTCTAGAGCATTTTAGCTCTCTCTGGGTCAGACTTACACATTTTTAACTACTTCTACCCTGTAGTCAGACTGGTAAATTTATAACTGCCTTTATGGTGCTCCACTACAGTCATCTCATGTATGACTGTACTGGTTTCTGCTGGTTTCGTAAGCTTCTGTAACATAATGTCATACAACTTATGACTTATTGATGGCTTTTCTGGCCATCAATTCACAGGTTTCTCTATTCAGAATAACATAACCTCAGAATTAAAGTTACCATCATGTTTATTGTTGGCATTAGATTGGTCCATATACCTGAATTCCTACTCCAGCAGGATTACAATAAATAACATTTTCCCCTATGAAATATAAATAATACCTTTTTTTTGTCTTCCAGGGCTGAAGCCTTTCTATACATTCCTCTAATTTTAGGAATTTTCTTCTGACAGATTGAAAATGTCTGGGTTTGATGTCAATCTATGTTTTATCCATTTCCATAAGCATTGAAGCTGCTGTGTCCAAACACTACTGTCCTCCCCTTGATCTTGCAAAAGAACCTGATAGGTGTGGTCAGAAATAGCTCATATAAAGGGATTGTGTCCTCATATCCTACACACTCACACAAAAGACCCACTAACTGCTTTTTATCCACTGAGTTTATTCTTACTCATCTCTTTTAATTTTTTTTTTCTTAATTGTTTTTTCCAATTCTGCATGATTTAAAAATGTATTCTTTACTCTGTCCACCATGAATAGGCCATTAGCCAATTTTGGCTCTCCTGGGAGGAAAACTATGTCTATCTAGAAGGATAACTTCTAGAATTTGCAGCACCTCCCTGAATTTGTTATAACAAAGCAACTATTTACAGCATCATGTCAGAAAATCTCTTCTGCTATTTCAGAGTTTTAGGCAGTTCATTCCTACTCAGCTTTAATTTGGCTCAAACTTTTTCTCAATGCTTCTGTCCCTAACCCTCTGCCCCCAAAATATTTCTTTTATTTCTTTCCTCCATATTTTAACATATAAGCTTCATGCTTTGCCATTCAAGACAATAGATCTCATAATATCTCAAGTCTCATTTGAGAAAAAAATGCCATTCATGACCTTCTCTAGCACAGCAGTCTGACAGGGACAGAGATATTTTGTTTCTTACAACCCATGCCAATGAGAAATCTCATGCTACAGCATGCAACCCTACTGCAAAGCAAAGTCAGGAGAGACAGCATCCTGTTTTTGCCAGGCAGTTCTTTACTGTTTTGAAGGTGGTTGGACTTCTTCTGATAAATGTTCATTTTAGAAGGGATTAAAAAAATCTATTTTGTCACCTCACTCTTTTGCATCATATTTTTTCAGTAAAGTATTAGAGAAACAGAAAAACAAGGTGGGGGGCAGAAATGGGTGTGGAAAAAACCTCATCTTCGTAAAATCTCAACTGAAAACTTCTGGTTGTATAAGCAACCATTTTCCAGACCTGTGGAATAGAAAAGTTGAATATTCCCAACCATTTCCCCCTATTTTTTTTTACTATATCTAAAAATTTTCTCTGGACCTTAGGCAATAAATGAGTTAATTCTCATCTGTGTTTCATTTAAAATGAGGTATATCCCTCAGCTTTCTAAATGCAAATCATATTTGTTATATAAGAAAAACTCATTCTGCAGTCAAAATAGCCTGAAAGACAGGCCAGGTATTATTATAAAATTACTTCATTTTACTGGAAATAGTTATGCCTGGAAAGTCAAAAATAGAATTTGTCAAGAAAATCAATCTATTCCTAGGTCTGTGACAAAGATATACATTTCCTTTTTTAAAAAAACCTTTTCAACTAAAAGGCATGTGATGTCAGTAAGAGATTTAGAAGAAAAACATGCTAAATTCAAACCAGACTGGCATTTGCAGAGCATTTGTGCGCCCTGGAAAGTGGAGAAGGACACTGAGTTCCCCCAGCCAGCTGATGGCCTGGAAGGAGATAATCCAGTCCATGAGACATCCTGTCTGAATGAATAAGCTGTCCAGAGCAGTAGGGTGAATTAGGCCATGGTCAGCACTGTGCTAACTCCTCTACCCTTGGGACTGGTGCTGGCACCTGCAGAGCATTGTCCTGCAGAGCGTGGATGCACTCCTTAGCCTGCAGCTGTCTTGGAAATGCTGCACAATGCTTTTCCATGTGTGCCAACCTGCCTCTAGAGCTGCCATCTTTTGAAATACATCTGTTCAGCCATCTAACTTGAATTCCTGAACCATGATGTGATACCACAACTGTAGGAAGTCCTAGTTCACTTCAAATTCCTCAGTTTTAACATTCCTTTCAGCAAATGCATCACTTGAAAAATGGATGTTAAACCAGAAAGGCACAAGCCAAATCTACAGATTTCATATCTCAATGGAAATGTTTCAACTAACTCTGTGTTCTTCCTGACACATATGCATGTCTCAGCAATATCCAGACCTTATCTTAAATTTTATGTTTTGATTAAGGAGAATATTGTAGCATTTAGTTTGGAAATCTGAGAATATATCTGACACAGGAAGCAACAGCTCCACCCCTCACAAGTTCTCCTTAGTCTTCTTAAGGTCCCACTCTCCTTTCCTTAAAAAAACCATCGCAGGACCAAACAAGCAAAGTAAATTTACATAAAGACATATTAAGAGTACCATCTACCAATTACTGTGTCTGCAGCTTCTACAAGTGACTCAGTATCAAATAAAACTCTGCAACTACAAAACAGGGGAAGTTGTTGTAATGTGTGAAAATGGAGGTACCCTGCCAGGTTCCTTGCAAGGCTCCACATTAGCCAGGCTCTGCAGGTGTCCTTAGACAGGAGGACATTGTCCACTGTTGTATTTAGCCTGTCAGTGGGTGTCAAATCTGTGATCTCCCCTTGGCTTATTTACAGACTGGTTTAGCGACGCACTAAGGATGCACAAGCAATTTCTATTCAGCAGCCAGTCTCCTTCATAAGCCAGGAGGACTGTATGGAGTTTTTGGGGTAACTGTTGAATGCCCCTGAAGTTAACTTTCACTTTTCTTTCAGTGAATCTGTATATCCTGTTTCAGTTTTCTAGACTATTTTGAATCCCTTCCAAGGAAAGAATGATTCTAGGGTGCTTTCCTCTCTAATTTTTCTATTTGTTAAATTGTAGCAGCTCCTTATGGCCTGCATGGTGATATAATTTTGCAGGATCCTTGTTTCATCCCTTGACACTTAGAAATCCAGCTTTCACTTTTGTCCTGTTTTCCTCAAGGCACCAAGACCTTATTCATATGTCCAGCTTGCTTCTATATTCCAAAAGGCTAAAAAGGCTGCAATTCAAAACAGTGTTTCTTGGGAAGAGTCGACAAGAGAATGACAGCTCTCTAGGACAGTAGGTGCAAAAAGGTCTGATAAAATGGCACAAAGAGAAAATCCTTTGGTTGTTCTTTTCTCCCTACTCGCCTGTGCATTTTCTATAAAACTAAAGTGCTTTGTGCCTCCTCCCACTAGCATGGCATAAAATAGAGTACAGGTCTGAGACATGGAGTTATTTAAAACCTCTGAGCCTGAAAGTTCAATTCATTCTTGTCTGTTTTGAAAACCATATTTTGCAGGAAAGATGGAAAATGTTGCATTCTTACAATAAAGATGGGAATCAAGAGGAATATCTGCTACCATCCTCTGAGTTTTCCTTGTCGGATGAAGAAACATGAGCCACAGAGTGTATGAACAGATTCAGAAAGATAAACTATTCTTCACTATTTTATCATAGACTATCCTCTGGCTTTAGCATATGGCCAGGATATCACACAGAACAACAGTTTCTTAATATAGATTAGGAACAGCACTGAGCCAACTGCAGTTTCAAATCCATCTGCCCATGCAAAAATAGTTTCTCACTGGGATCTTCCCTCTAATGCTGAATTATTTCTGCCCACAAACCCCTTCTTCCCAAATGACTTAGGAAACAATGCACTTTCAAAAAAAAAACCCCATAATTAAAAGAAACAGAGGGCTCCCGCTACCCAGTGACTCTACAGTGGCCTGTCATTAGGCACGAGGCTCACAGTCCTCCGAGGTCCTGTCAGGATAACTTTATGATTCTTATTGTCATTGTGTTGATTCTGCATTCTGTGAATACCCATATGCAATCTTTCGTGTCTAATCAGATTTATCAGAGCAGACTAGTGTCTATGCAGAGTCCCTCCACAGTCTATATTCAGCATCGTTGCAAAGATCTGTGGTGCTCCCTGGACCTGCCTCCACTGGGCCATTTCCTAATTTTCCTTTGTTGCCTACGCAAGATTTCTGTTTTTAAGGGGGAAAAGAATTGTGCTAACTTTTTTGGGTGCTGGGGTTTTTTTCCTCAATTTGACTGCCTTTTTATTCTGTGGGGTTTTTTTCCCAGTTTTCCCATTATTCTTCCCAGACTTCTGATATTCTTAGTCAAAATTTCTTTTGCATAATAATAAAAATACATCCACCATATTTTCAATCTCTTATAATTATTATCAGCTCAAAACTAACTACATTTCCTTCCAACAGAAATAAGACTTCTTCATCAATTTCTCATCAGTTGAAACGTTTCTTCTCTAAATTGTCTGATGAAAATATTACTCATATTTGTAAAAGGGAGTGAGGGTGTGGGATTAGACAGTTTAATATGAGTGCTTTCTCTTTTGCATTTTGAATTCAATACTGCAGATCCGGCACTGCACTGCAGCATGCTTCCCAAAACTCACGGGAGCTCAGCTCTCATCTCTCTTGTTTTAGCTGTGTATTGGTTTAACTCCATGCAAGCCTAAGAGATTATACCAATAAAAACTTGAGATGACACATTAGAGAATCGGATCTATATGAATTTGATTTTTATAAAGCTAAATCTTTTCCTAACTCAGTTGAAAGCATTCAGAATTGTTTCTGGATATTTTTCCAAATTATTCCCTTCAATTTGAAGCCTGGTATTGAAGTACCTGGTATACAGCTCAGCCACTTCTGTGCTCTTGCTGCATTTTAGTGAGCTGCCTATCATATATATCACTCCCAGAATGGAGCAAAACTTTTTGGACAGGCAGAAATGAAGCTGTATAAGCTGAAATGGCTGTAGGAAGCTTCTTACTCATAGGTAAGAAACTATTAGGAAATTGAGATCGAAATCAAATACTACATTAACAAGTTAACAGCCTAGGTAAATCATAGCTGGCCATCACCCATTAACTCAAGAGTATCTATTACAGAACCCTTGGACTTTCAAAAAAAAGTTAGAAATGAAGGCTCAAAGTGCTTTTTGGTAATTAAATCATTGTCTAGATATGCATTTCAGATACATCAAAGAAGGATAAGATTTATGTTTTCCATTAGCTGTTGAAATGGTCCATTAGCTGTTCTTGGTCCCCAACAGGAAAACTTGTGAGTAAATAAAGGTAAATTGCTGCAGACTGTAGCTCACTTTACTCTTCACTGAGTAAAACACTGGCTGCATGGCTAAGCCTAGAGAGCAGTGCTAAATGGAGCGGTGGCTGGTAACCAGTGGTGTTCCCCAGAGTTCAATATTGGGGCCAACTCTGTTTAATATCTTTATCAACGGTCTGGAGGAGGGGATCAAGTGCACCCTCAGTCAGTTTGCAGATGGCCTCAAGTTGGGCTGGACCATCGGTCTGGTGGAAGGTAGGAAGGCTCTGCAGAGGCATCTAAACAGACTGGATTGATGGGCTGAGGGCAATGATATGAGGTTTAAAAATGCAGAGTGCTGGGTTCTGCCCTTGGGTCACATTAACCCCAGCATTACAGGCTAGGGGAAAAGTGGCTGGAGAGTTGCCCAGTGGGAAAAGACCTAGGGGTGTTGGTTGACAGCAACTTAACATGAACCAGTGTGTGCCCAGGTGGCCAAGAAGGCCAGTGGAGTCCTGGTCTGTGTCAGAAATAGTGTGGCCAGCAGGAACACTGCAGTGGTCTTCATGATCTTAAAGGGTTTTTTTTAACCTAAACAATTCAATTGTTTCTATTATGACTTTCTTTTTTTTTTTTTTTTTAAGAGCTTTTAACTAATAACAAGCTTTGAAAATGATATATTGTTGAAAAATTTTAACTAAAACAATTACTAAATTTTCTTCATGTTGGGGACATGTCCTGAGACATATTACAAGGCATCATGCAAGTCACAAGACAGTGAATGTTGTAGACGGGTTTCCATCTACTCTGAGAGGGTCCTTTTCCATTCAGACTTAATGTGTTCATCTCAACCTCTGTTACCTGACCTAAGTAATTAGCAGACATTTTAAAAGAGATGACAATGGAAGTTTTCCACTTACTCCTACCCCTGTCCATAAGAACTGAAATGTAGAGGATTTCTGGTGACAACCCAGATCTAAAATACACTCCAATAAAAGATATCAAACAAAAATGTCCAAAGTTTCCCAATTTCCCCTCAAAACAGATGAAAACATAATAATTTTAGCCTCACTTCCACAAAAAATTAGAATTAACAATCACATGGCCTGTGTACAGCATGTCAGACCATCCTTTCACCTAGTAACTACTGACTGAAGTTACCTATATTAAAAAGAAATTATTTAGGGGAAAAAGCCAGCAAGATATTTGATTCTGACAAATGTGAGAAAATAGGCAGTCCTTAATTTGGTGGCATTGATGTTAAGTGTGTCAGTATTGAGATTTCTTTTTTTTTTACTGTGAGAATTTATATAACAGTAAGAGTGGAAAATTTGCCATTGGAATCTTCCACAGTAAAAAGAGCTGAAAATGTGCTTAGATATTTACATGCATGGCAAATACCAGATGTAACTCAAGGGCAAAAGAAAGTTCTGATGGATATAGTCAGGATGGGATCTGAATCCCCAGCAGACGGGTGGTTACCTGTATTGCTATTGGATTCAACTGGAAGCACCTTTCAGGAGGCTCCAGTGCCATGACTTATGGAGTGTCCTGGGCTGCACTTAGTGAGTCTCAAAAGAAAGTTTAGGGAAGCCATTTACTTAGGAAAAACAGGGCAAACCAAAGAGACAATAGGTCTTGCCTTAAAACTTGTTGATATGTTGATATATTTCACAGAATTCCAGAGATCATCTGGTCCAACCCCCCTGCTCGAGCAGGGCCACTTAAAGCTGGCTGCCCAGGACCATGTCCAGGCAGGTTATGAACATCTGCAAGGAAGGACACTCTACAACTTCTCTGGACAGCCTGTATGACCTAGAGGAGTTATTTCTTAGGTTATATATAGATTCTGAAAAGCACAGCCATTTTTTCTCTCCAAGGATGATACAAGGACGTTTGTGGTTTGTTTATCAATAGTTCAAAATGTATAGAACCATACTCTAAAAATGCAGTTTTTACCCAAGTTGACAATATACAACCATTTTGACCAGCCTTTCAGTGTTTTCTATCACATTCACTCAATTGTGGACTTTTTTCCACTTATCTAGTCATCCAGTAATTTTTTAGATACTCGTCTTTCTCCTTAGTGATTAAATACAGCCATTAATGAAAGATTTGCCAGAATAAGAAGTGAACAATTACTTCTCTGGACAAAAGCTAAGAACATTTCTTAAACAGCTAGAATAAAGTACAGGGGAACTGTAAATGTCAGTCTTCTGCGAAATAAAATAATTACATACAGCAAGATATTCACTCTTGCCCATTTTTAATGGGAGGTCTGAAAGAGGGATACAAAGCTTATGCTTTTCATCTAGGCTCTTACATCCTTCATTTTGCTTCTTTTGGTGCATCTTCTCACTGTGAGGCAGCTCACCCTCGGCCTCACCAGCTGCAGTGCTGGCGCTGTGTAAGGACAGCCCTCCACTCCAGCATCCTCCCAGCCTGATTCCAGCTCTGTTTCATCTTTCTCTTCCTCTTTGTGTCTCCAAGCATTCATAATACCTCTTACTCCTGGGGCTATCTGCATGTACTGGTTGCTTAGAAACCATTCCTGAATGGCTACAGAGGATTTAGAAAAAATGTCTTCGATAATTCTCCCACCCCCTTTCTCATAGTGGAGTACTGTTTTAAGTACTGTAAGCAATTCTTTTTAACTTTCATTTTCATTACGTTTCACGTGGTTCTCAGGTTGTCCTCTGATCTTACAAACACCATACTTACTTTTTTTTCTTTCCTTTTTTTTCATCTTTATCGTCCAATGTAACTTTTAGTGCCACAGTTCTGAAGTATCCTTCTAATGCAGAGCAACTGAAAAAGTCATCACAGCCAGAGCCCTGGAAGCAGGAATTGTCTGAAGGTACAATGCAAAATCACAAAGAAGGTCTACTGCGAAAAATATCATAAGAGCATAAATAAAAGCTGCTCCCTTTATCCATGCTAACTTGATGATGCTGTCAAATGTGGAGGAACTGCAGGGCCCTCCCAGGCTCTTCTGAGGCTGAGAAAAAAGAAGTATGATGAGGTCTTACCAGATTAACACCTTTATAAAGATCAAAGGCTAAAATAGGTAGCAGACCCATTGTGAGAACCCAAATAAGAGCAGAAAAAAGGCAAAAAGGCTCTTTGTCTTCGCAATGACTTAAATGACCAGAGCATAATTCACCAGTAGCACTGTAGCTACACTCTGATTTTTTATGGACACCATAAAAATATGCATATTTTATGCTGCATATTGATTTTCAATATTCTGATATGAAATAACCAGTGCTATATGTCCAGCATGGGATCTTGTAATACACTTTATTAAATCTGTGGACAGAGTTAATATTTTTAAAAAGACAACACATTTGTTTCACTTTTTGGAACTCTTGAATCTATACCCACATTTCCTATAAGTTTCTTGCTCAAATATAAAATTCTTTACATTCTTTTACACTACTAATATGTGTCTGAGTCTTATGGATAGTCTAAAAAATTCTGTGAATAAGAAAGCAATAACTTACTGTGAATGACTGGCTATTTTGATTGTCCTACATAACTTGGATCACAAATAAACTCCTTGATAGCTGAGCAGGTAACTCCCCCGTTAAAATGGCTGTGGAAATATTTCTGGTTAAGACCAAGAATAGTGACTATTCATTTGCCCCTTGTGCACATTCCTTAACATCCTAGCCTGGAGTCTGATCCTTCCCTGCATCCTGGCACAGGTCATTCCCTGGCACTCTATAGTTATAAGTGCTGAAGGATCTGCAGATTGACAGACTTTTGTGAAGGTTCATGAAAACACCTGGTTATGCTAGTGCAAGTCAGGGCTAGAACTCCCTCTCTTTAATGAACACCAAGATACAGCAGTAGTTAATTATTTTTCTCATCTGTGTTTTACGGTATTCCAATACCAAAACTACTGTGTTAGCTGAAGCTTCAAGAGCTCAGAAGTCAGATTTAGATAATTTTTTTAAAAATAGTTTGAAAACTGAAGCTATTAATGCTAAAAGAAGTGTGTTTGACACCCCTCAGTATGATTACAGAGACTATATCCCTGCCTGGAGGCAGCTATGGCTTCAAGTGAAGACATAGCATGATGAACCCTCACAAAGGGTCTCCCAGACTTCACTTATGCCACCGTGATTTCCATTCTGCAAGATCTGCTTCCATAAGCTACAAGAGAGAGAATGTGACTCTTCTGTCCTTCCCCTGGGAAGTCATATATGTCTTGCACTGCAGAAGAAGAGCAGGGAACAGACTAGCCCTTGATACAGGGACAATGTCCTTCTCCCTGCCATCTGAACATAAAAATCTCAGATGCTCTTATTTCTACCACTCTTCAAGTGATTTTGTTGCTGCATCATACCCCTGTCTCAAAAGCAATGCTTTTAATGTTAAATATGTGATACAGTCTAAGTTTGATAAGCAGCATACAGTCAGGCTTTTAAATTTGTACATAAACACCAGTTTAAGTGTGGTGAACTCTTCAATAGATCTGAGAAGATTCAATGGTCACCTTGTCGTTTTGGCCTAGTCCTGTGATCCTCTTACTTCTGTTACTTTTTCTGCTAGCATTTTAAAGAGCAGCTGAGTGCTTACATCTCAGTGTCCTGTATGCTGGGGAAGGAGGGAGAAGGAGGGAAAACCATTTATTTTGCTGCTTTTATTCCCATGAGAACGACTAATCAGGTGGGAGTAGAACAACAAGTTCTGCTAGGCACACAGAATCTGCTTATGAGACATCTCTGCATGCTCTCGAGGTTTCATTAGCTTTAAGTGGATTTTTTCCACTCCTCCAGATCATTGTTATTTCACAACCAAATTTATTCAAACTAGGGAAAGACACATCTCTTCGAGTATGCCAACTTCAAACTCGAGCACAAAATGTACTACATGTATTTTTTCAGTTATTAAAATACGCATCAATTACAACAATGGGTTTATGGAAAACTCTCTTTTCCTGCTATAGGGAATGCTAATAATTAGTGTGATTTCTGTCATCCTTCTAAAACACCTCTGAACTGGGAATTATTATGGAGAAATAGTTTTTCTATATGGGCTTTCTTGCAAAAATAACCAGTTCCGTGTTTGTTATGCGATCATCTAGGGAGAGAGTAACACAATAGCTACACCCAATGGCAACTTCATTAACTGCTAGTTTTCAAAGAAAACTAGGATTTTCTTACCAGGGACTCAACAAGGAAGGTCAAATATAAATACTTAGGCCAGTTTTAACACTTGGTTTTGCATGAAGATAAATGCATTTTTAAATGGCGATACATTAAGTAATCTTTGATAATTCAGTTTTTTCTTGTAATTTACCTTTTAATGCACAACAGTGTTGTATGTTTGCCCAGTTTATTATCTTCACTCAGACTTGTGTAAAGAATTGAGCCACATATTCTTCTCCTTACCAGATTCTCAGGTTTTGATATGTCTATTCCATCGTTGTGACAAAAGTAGCTTCCAGATTATTAACCACAGGAATTGCTGCTATGTTACATTCTGAGTTTACAAAGAAAACTGGAAGTGATGCTCTAACATGCATAAAATATGTCTCCAGTTCTGTAGAACAACATGTTAGCATCTGAGACTGTAGAAACCGATAAAAATATAAAGAAGGGAGCCCTGGTTTTGACTTCTAAATTTTGTTAGGACAATGATTTTTTCTACTGCAATGTTAGAGCCTTTTCATGGAAGTTTAAAATTTCCATTTTGCTTTAAGGATAATGAAAAATCGTATTACATAGTTGCTCAGTAGGTACAGAATTATACACTGAGTAGCAAGAAGTATATTTGGGAGCTTTGCTACTAATTGAACCAGACCAAGAAAAAATTAAGTAAAGAAAATCATAGTCTGAACTTTTAGAGTCACCAGTGCATGGGACACAATTTTGACATCATGTAATGAATGTCAAAGAAGGACCTGAGAAATAGGAAGAAATAAAACAATGGATTTGCAATCTCTGCTTCTGGTGAAAAGCAGAGACCTCCATACTAAGATTTAATTTTTAATTTTGTTTTTTCATCACAGCTACTTTAAGTTTGATGGCTTAACTTTTGCCTCAGAAAAAGTGGCAAAATATCAATTTTCAGTTAAGTTTCACTAGTAAGAATTTAGGGGTAATTCCTCTAAAATTTAATAAATGAAAGGTTAGAATTTGCATATTTCCTTATAGTTCCTGAACTTGTATAGATCATAAATGCATTTTCCAGTCCCATTCTGCACCGGTGTGCAAGAGGGATTCATGAGCTGCATCATGCTTTCAGAGCCATGAATCTCAATGGGTAACTGATACCTGTGCCCTGCTCCAGTGAGCAGTTCCGATGCATGACATGTTGCTTATACAGTCACAAAAACAACAGTGATGTTCCTTCTAGACACATTAGAAGAGCTGATCTTCCTCTGCAGCAAAGACCCCAAGATACAATAAAATATACGGGTAGAAAAGGTGCAAGGGGATCTTAGGGATGGGATTAGCCAATTTGCTTCCCCCATTCCACAGCTCTAGGAAGAACCCAGTCAGATGCCAAGAAAACCAAAATGACACAGAATGATTGAGCACATGTCATCACTCAGATACACCAACCTGTTTTCTCAGCTTCACCTAGATAGGCTTAGAGGGTCAGCAAAGCCTCTGCTAAAATAATGTGGATATATTCCTTTGAAAATACCTTCATCGTCGTAAAAAAAAAAAAACCCTTCATCATTGCCTATGGAAATAAAACATCCTTACTGATTCAAGGCATCTTTCCACACTCAGCCTACATATTTGTTCAAAGCTTGGCACCACTCTTTGGTTTCATAGTTCAACACAGCTGAAAATTCACCATGTGGAAAACTTAAGTCCAAAGTTACTTGCTTATTAGCAAAAATGCTTTTAGTAAGAATCTTGTAGATTGTACTGTTTAACCATATGTAAGAGCCTCCCACACCACATTCCTCAATCAAAGTTCCGCTAAAACTAGTTATGCTAATTGCAAATTGCTTAAAGGACGGTTAAAGGTTGCTGGAAGGATGCCAGTGTGTCTATTGCTGGAATATTAAAAGACCAATGACAGGCAAAAATACAACAGAAAAACTTCAAATATAAAAAAGGTGCAATCAGAAATCCCTGTTTTAGCATGAAAATGATAGCACAGACAGGGTTTTAATTTCCCTGCATACAGCAAACCACTTGTTACACAGAAAGGTCCCTGGAAAGGTGGGTTTTTCTTGAGATTTTTCACCAGTGTTAGCAGAACCATGCAAGCGTGGCTGGTCCTCACACAGCTATGTCCTCATAAGCAAAATAAGTAACTTGGTTCTGCTAAGCACATGTGTGTTCCCCATGTGGGGAACAGCTCTTCTTCAGTGTTTGTCATTTACTGAGAAAAATGGGAGGAGTTGCTGGTGGGACTGCTGACACCTCAATGCCTGTGTTTCAAATGCAGAGCACCCAGGGATTACCCTGTCACTGATTTGGCCAGCACAGCTTCACTTCAGGCTCTTTCAGATCCTCAATACAGAATTCATGCAGAAAAAAAAAAATAATAAGAAAAAAATGAAAAGCGTCTTTTTGAAGGAGAAGTGGCAGAGTTTTAGATTAAGCTCATCTGTCCAAGCTGATACATACCTTCCTTATAAAGATGCTGATGCCTTTAACAGCAAAATGACTTCAGCATCCAAAAGAACAGAAAGGACACAGAGCTCGCTCTGTAAAATTTCCCAGCGAAGACACCGTTGTGGTAAGTCCATGTCATAGTCCGTTTCCTACTGAAATTAATTAACTCACAGAAGCCCTGTGTTTAGGGAATTGGTCCAACAAATCAAAATGCCCCATTCTTGCACTTACTGAAGGCAAGGGAAGAATTACCACTGACTCTGAGACAGGAATTTTTTCACTCATCGAGCTTAAATATCAGTTTATATATGCATCCTAGCATATTGACTATGACTAACCTATTTGCCGACTCAGAGAACAAAGCAGCAACACGAGCAAATGGTAGTCATGGGCATGCCCTGGTTTTACCTCTTTTTCCGTCTTTACTTCCTTGCTCACCTCCAGATTCATCCTGGGAACCAAAGAGCCCTTGTTTCAATTTTTTGACAAGCCTTCTTATTTATGGTGTAAAGGTCTTCAGGACTGAAACCATACCCTGAGACCAAACTTTCTCTTGAGTTGCAGCATTCCATGGGCACGACGGGTGTTTTACAAGCACATGAAGTGACAGCTCTATAACCTAAATATCTGACTTTTTATAGCTGGCTTCACACAGCAAAGGCCACAACATGTAATGGCAGGGTTGAAAAAGGTATAAGAGGACAGGAATTACAAGCGTGGAAGACACTGAGATGGGTTTGATGTTGTGTGTCCACTGTGGGAAGGAAGTGTTTGGGAGACCTTGCAGGCACACATGTATGGGATTTTTTTCCCCCAACATACAACATAGGTTGATTTTTGAAGTGATCCTCAATCAAGAGTAAATTAACATTTCCTTGGTAAAAACTGTGGAGGGTTCACATTTAGCCACTTAATTCATTCACTTAAAAGAGTAATTAATTCACAGATACCACCACTTCCTTCAGGCTACTTTTAAGCATGAAACTAATATAACTAGTACCATCAAACAAGCAGAATCATTTCTATGAACTGTTTTATTTCTAAGGTGGTGGTAGGGGAATAGACAAAGACCTGAGTAAGCCCCACATATCCCTGCTGGCTGTTTGGTCAGCCTCATTTCACTCTATGTGTTCGTGCCTGGCTGCTGCAGAATGTAACACCTCACTTTGCCTGGAAAGTGAGCAAGCATTCAGAACACATTACTCACAGGCTGCAGCTCCTGGCAAAGTCACCTTCATGCCACATAACTGGCAGGTAGGGAACACTGCACGGGGACTGCAGCTTAAGAGGCAACACCCCAAAAGCACTTGCCCCAACTCCTACACTATCCTGCAGATAACTACAGAACAAGATTCTACTCAAGCATAAGTGGCTCATGAACTGTGTCCTGTTACTTGTCAGGATAAGAGAGACCACTATAGCCTTGTGATTTAATTTTATGCCTATCACAGAATGTGACAAATGTCCAACTTTTCTCTTCTGGAGGCTACTTTCTCCCTGTGTTCCTCCTACAACCAGGGGAGAAGGAGGCTCCTAAAGATGGCTGTGAGTTCAGACTCCTTCTATACCTGATTCATTCAGTCTCCTCTGATTATAATGAGCCGAGTGAGATTAGCCCCACAAAGTTAATAGCTTTTGCAAAGACTTCTTAAGCACGCTTTGTTGTCTATTACTGAGCTCAACAACTTAGCGAACATTCATTTCAGAAAGGCATCTGTTCTTGAATTGAAGGCACTACAGACAAGATCATCTGATATCTTTGTCTCAGCCAGTCACCCTCACTTTGCTTTCTAGTCCTTGTAGAAAAATAGGGCATGCAGAATACTTAGGAAAAATGGTACCCTGGAGTGCCTTGGACATAAGGGATCACTTTCAGAGGCTCAGGTGAGATGGGTCCGCTTCAAACAATGCTGAATACACCACTGCTTCACTGCTTCCATTATCCCTAAAATTTAATTTTCTTTTTTCACCTGGTTGGAGGTTTTTCCTGATAGGCAGAGAATCACAAGCAAGTGAAATATCATCCTTCAATAAAAGAGAGAGACAGAGAGGCTTATAGCCTATGTGTCTGTGCAGAGATGCTCATAAACATGAAAAACATGTCCTACAGTCTCATAAACGTGAAAGTTTAAAATGTCAATACATTTTTAAAATAAATCTCATGATTTGCAGGCCTTCCTAATCTTTGAGCAGTTAAGGTTGAGAACACTGTAAATAGCAGCTTCTGGCCAAAAACATAAGGCAAATTTTTAAGTTTAATGCAGAATGACACAAAAGATAAATAAAGATTACCTTAAACTTCTGTCAAAAAGTTCATCAATAAGATAAGCCATTCAGGAGAAAGGTGTCACATTTGAAATATCTGCTTACAACATAAAACAATCTTTCAGATCCACAAGGCAGATTAAGAAAGAGTTTTTAATACATTTCCACCATCTGCCCCAGTGGAATGAAAAGAAATATAATACTTTGTCAACAGATCCAGAAGAAACTCCAAATCTACAGTCTGCACAGCAGGTGAAAGACAAGAATTTAAGTTTGGGCTGAGTCTTCAACAAAGTTATCAAGCAATTATGATGACCAAAAGCTTCTTGCAGTCAAGTTCTCTTTGCAGCCAATCATTCCTGGTGACAGCCCATTTCCAGAATCACTCTGCCTGGATCTCTAGGCTCTTCTCTCAACCCAAACATTATCCCTAGCCCAAACCCTAAATTAACCAAGTAGATTGCCCTCTGTCAAACCCATACTTTCTATATTATCTGTACTATGCCATCTTTGTGCAGACAGGGTGTATTGATTTCGTGAAGGAGCTGGGAAAGCAAACTGCAGCATGTCCAGGCTCACCTCCTTATTTCAATTGCCCCATGATAGTTACTTGTCATACACCTGGCACTGGCCTTCTTCCTGGTACTTATACTGCCACCTTCAGCAGATCTTGTGTGTCTCCTTCAGTAGTCTTGTATGATCTAATCCTCCAAAGTTCAAGTTCCAGGTGTGTCAGACCAGAAGATCCCTGATGTACATCCAGGTGCTCAGAGAATTAGGTTTTAAGACAACAGGACTAGCTTAAAGGTTCATTTACATAAATCAACATCATTTACATCAAATTAATAAAAGCTCATCCTGAGAAGGTAGGCACAGGGAAAGCCTTTTCAAACCTACACTTTGAAAGTCATTAATTAGATTCACAAGAAGTCTTTCTTTAGAAGAACTCCATTTTATTTTCTCTTTTATTTAGCATTGGTTTGTTGATCATTACTATGCACATAGACTGCATTTTTCCAGATTTTTCCCTCGAATAAGGTAATTAAAAGATATTTAGAAATTAAGAAAAGTATTCTTAGACACAGATCACTCTAGAAACCTGAACTTTGACATGGTCGTCACATACACAGAATAAAAATGTGTTTCCCTTTCAGTGCTTTCATCTACCACCTGCAATGACAGATAAGACATGAAAGAACGTGGAGAAGACATTACCTTCTCAGATGCAAAGCACTGATCTTTCAGATGTTTACTTTAGTTGGCAATACCAAATCACGACCTTGAATCCCAACGGAATTATATTTTAAATTGGTGTACTGGGTCTGTTTGAGATAGGTTTAATTTTCTTCATAGCAGCCTGTATTTGTTTTAGTTCTGCAATTTAAGCAGTGTCAGTAACACACCCAGGTTTAAGCTATTTCTGAGCAGTGTTTGCACAGCCTCAAAGCTGCCTTTATTTCCCACTTTGCTCCCCCAGTGAGTAGGCTGGACAGCTGGCCCAGATTGACCAACATGGTATTGTATGACATATAATGTCATGCTCAGAAATAAAAATTGAGGGGTGGATGGTTTAGGGAAGCTAGTCATTGCTTGGAAACTGGCTGGGAATTAATCTACCTGTGAGAGGCAGTGAGTGACTACCTTTATATTACCAGTCTGGTTTTTATTTCTTCTTGCTCTAAGTTTTTTATCTCTCTTTATCTAAAGTCATGAGTTTTCTAACTTTTTATCTTCACATTCTCTCCCCTGCCCCAATGTGGAGGCTAAGCTGCTAGCCAAGGTCAAAACACTGTAACTGGGATGAATCTGAGTCAGGGGAAAACATAGCTTCTTCACAATCTGCCTCCAATGATGCTCTTTGCCTTCAAAAGAAGTCAGAAATTGTCCAAAAGTAAAAAAGTTCTGGTTTGCATCTGTTCACATGCTTTTGTTGAATGCAGGAACATGAACTCAATTACTGTAGGAGACAACGTCTTACGCCGCATGGACTTGTGCACAACATGAATCCAAAGATGTGAGCAAATAATGTGCACTGTGTGCTCATCACAGGCTACTGTGGGTACAGAAAGCTGAAGAAAAACGTCTGAAATATTCCAGTTGTATCACAGGGACCACTGTCTACAGTAAATGTGTTGATGCTACACTAGGGGAACTCTGGTATGACCACATCCTTGGAAAAATAGATTAAGTATCATGATTAGACCATGCCAACGACACGTACCAGTGGAGTTCCTCTGGTGACAGTGCACCCACATGGTCTTGGTGGGGGTTGTTTCTTCTGCTGTCTTCGCCCTGGACAATGCGATGAATCCAAGCAGGTCACATCACCTGCCTTTGCTGCTCACAGCCACAGGCAGGGGCCACAGCCTCCATTGCACACGGCTTTGATGCCTTGAAGTGTCCTGGGCACCAGTAGCCCATCTGGGAACACCTGCTGTGCATTTATGGCAAATGACAGTGCCCTGGCTGGAGGGCTGAGAAATAGCCAGAGGGGTGGCTGTGGTCGCAGGGAGGCTGGTGAGAGAGGCCAGACCCCACAGAGGGGATGGGGCAGGGGGCAGCCATGCCTGGTGAAGCAGCCTCTCAGGAGAGCCGACCGAGGTCCAGGGATGTTCGGAATGACATGGGAGAGTGCCAGGTACTGCAGGGAGGCAGCAAAGGCAGGTCTTGCATGGGGAGACAGAAATGAGGGCCACGGGGGCTGCAAGGACTATGGGAAAGCGGTTCATGCTGACGGCTGACATGGGATACCATCAGGGTCCCCACTCAGCCAGGGCCAGGCAGTGACCCACACCAGGTCAGGCGATGACCCACACCAGCACCAGCACCCGTGGCCAGGGAGAGCACTCAATGAGCCATCAGTGTCTCCCTGTGCCAGCGTGGGACCCTGGGATCCCTAGAGGCGGACCCTGGAGTCCCCATGTCATATTCTGTCCCCCACCAGGCAGCACTGGCTGAGAAGCACCAACCCCATGGTGTAACCTGGCTCTGCTCTTGCAAGGATGTTTTCATTTGCAGAGTAAGGAGAAGAAATTAAACATAAGGGCCATTGTTGGTTTTCCTACGGTGCCATAACAGGACTTTACAGCCCAGCTCTGTCAGAATTTCTGTGAAGAAGGGCCCTGGGCCCAGCTTGACAGTAAGGAAGGATGGGCTCATGTTGTCATCAGCATCATTGCACACAGAGAAGGTTTTGCTCCTTCTTCCACGCATGAGCTGCGTGACGAAAACAGGTCTGAATTTACTGACAGCTGGGCGCAGAGGCTCTTTAACCACTTTTACCTTGACCCTCAGTGCCTAAACTGTTTCGTTTACGTGGCACTTTGTCTGTGACCGCAAATGACCGCGCAGAGCTCGGTGCTTTCCCCTTGTCCGCGGCCGAATGCCTCTCATCAGACAAGTGCAGCAACAGCAACATCTAGTGGCAAGTGGGCTGGTGGCTGCAGCAGAGCAGAAACCACCTCCCAGTTAAGGAAGCATAAACTACGCACAAATGGTCAAGGTTAGAAAGTAGCAAACAGATAAAATTTCTGCAATAATTTTTATTTCAAATTTTTATCATGTTTGCATGCACAAATAATATATAGAATATATATATCTCAAATATAAACTAGTCTTAACTCCTCCTTTGCTTCACACAACTCACACTCATTACTTCAAACACCAACTGATCGGATGACAATATGTTTGTATTCTATTTAACATGCTTAGATTTTACACATCAGAAGCATAACAGTAGAATTTCAAGGGAAATTACACATGCAATTATGGTTTTGTTAGGCACTCAGGCAGGGAGCTTATGACGCCTTAAGTATGAGAGAAACATCAGATGTGTTATAAATGTACGGAGCCAATTTCTATAATAAAATAAAATCAATTTATTTATAGTAAATTTGGCAGAAATTTTGGACAAAAAGCCACAATGCAGAGAAACAGCTCCGAGCCCGGGTGTCGGCAGCTGGGTGACAGACAACCTGACAGGGTGTCAGAGTAGCTCTGTTCACCCCGAGGTCTTGGAACGGTGAGCTTATATACAGTTTATTTCGCTGGGGGCAACACTGTATTCAAAGTCCAAAAGTCTTAAGATATTTAATTTGGATCTTTGGTTGTACCAGCAAAAAACAATGTCCTTCCGATGAGATGATGAAGTATTGATGAAATCTTATCCATTTCCAAGAAGAGGGTGATGTTCCTGGGATGTTGCATATCTTCCTCAGATATCTTATCATAGTGAGAATGGCTGGGGTGGCTGCTCTTGAGATGGCCCATCTCCCGTTCAGCCACGGCTATAGTCTTGACGATTTCTTCTCGGAAATCCTTTCAGCTGAGAAAAAGCCCCACATTCTTACGGGAATTTGCCCCTCCAGAGAATGTGGTTTCATCATGTTTGGGTTTGATACAGAAATATCCTATACATGTATTTTAACATTGAATGGGTATAAACTTTATAGGCACGAATTAAACACATATTTATAACAAGATGTGTAAGATATTCAGTACTCCTGCAAGGACAGGATTTTACCTTGTCTTTCCTACACAAGATTCAAAACAATTCAATTTTTTTTTCTCTTTTTCCCTTCTGGCACAAGTCCTGTGTTTAATATGCCAAGCAACCATTGTTCAAGATAGATTTTTTTTTTTAGTTAGGACATGCACTTAAGCTATATCTTCTCTTTGCCATTGTACTGAGTCTGGCTGGGATGGAGTTGTTTCCTCACAGCTGCCCATATAATGCTCTGTTTTAGATCTGTTACCAAACCAGTGTTGTTAACACAGGTATATTTTAGCTACTGCTGAACAGCACTTGCACAGCATCAGAGTGTTCTTTGTTTCTCACTCTGACCCTGCATCGAGTAGCCTTGGAGTGGGCAAGGGGCTGGGAGAGGACATAGCAGGTACAGCTGACCCAAATAGACCAGAGGGGTGTCCCATACCACAAAACTTCATGCTCAGTGGTAAAAACTGTGGGCGGTCCTTCCAAGGCAGCTGCTGCTCAGAGAGTTGCTGGGCGTAAGTCTGATGGGAAGTGGTGAGTGAGATTGCCTTTGCCCACCTTGGGGTTTTTTGGGGAAGTTTTTTCTTGCCTCTTTCTTTCACTTGTTTAAGTGTCTTTATCATGACCCAGAAGGTCTTTCCTCTTTCAATTATCTCTCACACACGGCTGGGGGCAGGGAGTAAGCACGCAGTGGGTCTGTTGTGTAATTGCTAGTCAGGGTAACTCACCACAACCAAGCTTCCTTTGCTTCATATACTGTTCTAAATATGCACATTACACTGTGTCCAGAACTACCAAGTGTGATATTTCACATATTGATGTGGTATTGCTGTGAAGTTCCCAATTTTCACGAGTCGAACTGTATACTAAAGGAAATACAGCATCATTTTTCATATCAGCTTACCCTGGATATTTCTGGTGTCTTGGCTTCTCTGGACACTGCCTTGCCCTTGAATTGATCACTTACAATCAAAGTTTCCATCCCCCAAAATTATCACAACGAAACTCAGTCTGGACTTGTGTTCCCCCAAGTCCATTCCTCATCCATGATGCTTTTTCCGTGAAGTACATTTTCCACAGATGAGAAGAACCACAGCAAAAGGGCATCTTGTCCCTCTATTCAGTTTCTGATTAGAGAAAAACTGTCTTCAGCAGCAAGGTTCCTCCTGAAATCTGCTATACGTAAGTTATTCATATACAGAAATCCAGGGCTTAAATCCCAAGGAGGATATTCAGGGAGTATGTTTATTCCTCTAAGAACAAATCATATTGCTAACCATGTGCAGATCTTGTGTAAATGCTGCTCTACACCCTGCACCAATTCATGTCACAGACTGTAGCAAAGGAAGAAGACATCTTTCATTTGCTAAGTTCTTTTTGTTTTTAATTTCCTACATCAACTATCATCGATTCTTATGATTTAGGACAGAATTACAGGTTCAAAAGTGGCTCATCACAAGGAGTTAGAATTTTCTCTATGCTACATCAGTCCACGGGGAATGTGAAGAAACTGGGAACTCACTACAGTGAACAGTTTTATTTTACAGGAAGCAAACAGAGTACAAATTGAAAATTGTCTTTGTCAATTACTGTGTTACACTTGGAAAAAATGGGGGCAAAAAGTGAAGCAGAGACTGTGAACAGATAAGGAAGCATAATCTCTCCTTGGCACACATCTTTTCATAGGTAATTTCTTATGGAGCACGTGTTAATAATATATTTTTGCCACTCTCAGACAAACAGTCTGTATGTGCACATCAGTCGGTGTTTCTACTGACAACGTATCAGCTTACCAAAGGGGTGATTACCCTAAATAAAAACTAAGTGGATGGCATATTTCATTTTCCCACTTATGTATGCAAGATAGCAGAAGAAAGAAGAGAGAATTACTTCCTTCCTAGAACAGCATCATAGAGTTTTCCAGTCCTCTTGACTTGAATCACTCCAAAGTCAGGAGCTTGCTGTACTCTGCTGCTGTTCGCTCCTTCCCTTCTGTCTGGACCAACATATTCATGGAATACAGTTGGGTTTCTACAGGCCCACTTTTATCTTCATTCAGAAGCGATTCAACCAGCAGCACCCCACCACCTGGTAGAGTGAAGAGAAAGAAAACACACCCTGAGCAATGAGAAACAGCCTCTACATTAAGTCATATTTCAGCATCACAGAAGACAATGAAAGAGCCAAAGCATCAGAGCATGTCTCTGCCTGGCTATGTAGGTATTGATGTCTCGGAGCTGAAGGGGGTCCTATGGCTGGGATGGAAATTTCCCATTTTCCCCAGCTGAAATTCACAGGACCTTACTGATTTTGCTCAGAAGCTGACTCTGTAGCAGTGCTTTCAAAGCTCCTAGGGTTCAATGTAATGCTTAATAGGATTTTTACTATGATGTATACACTTGTGTAACAGCACAGTGTTATGGCACATATCTGATATTCCTTCTGAGAGCAGTTATTTTTAAATAAAATACCACAAAAGATTTAAGTGTTAATCCTTCTGAGAAAAATGCCTTTTAAAGAGCTCACATAATTTTCTCATTAAAAAAGGCACAAACATGGGTAGACATTAGATAACCACTCTGTTACATTTCATTATCTTGTACAAAAATAAGCTAAAAAAGATGGTAGCTGAACCTGCAGCACAAAGACACTGCAGGGTATCTCCCCTTGGAGATGGCTGAACCTCATCAGAGGCACACATGGAGCCCTCACAGCCAGACATGCAGACACAGAGTTCATGAGAGCAAAGAGACAAAGGCTAATGAAAGGGAACTACGTCACCTCCAGCCTAATGGTAACACTCTTAGTGGCCCTGGCATCAAAACACTGGCAATCACAACTTTGGTATTTATAATGTGAACAGAGTCACTGTAGACTAGCTTCCTCTTTCCACATTTAGAAAGATGGGAAATTAAAAACAGAGCCACTAACCAGGCACTGGGAAAGCAGTGATGGAGCCCACAAGGGAGCCATATGACTCTTATGAATCCTGGCAGTGCTCAGCAGCACTGGGACAGCAGTGTAAGAGGCTGCAGAGAGTCTCTCAACCTAATGGCACTGACTGAAGGGCAGAAGGGAAAATCTGGCACCAGAAAAATATATCAAGCAGGCATGAAAAAAAGCCACAGCTGCCATGTACGCAAGGGGATAAACCACTACTCACACAAATGAGACTGTAGAAAAAAACACTGAGCTTCCTAAAGCTCTTACCACTCTCACATTCCTCTTTTTAACCCAACCAAGACAGTAAAATGCTCCCTTTACCGCTTACAAGATTCTGACATACGTCCTGTTTTCCAGTGCTGTATCTATCATATATTACAGGAGTTAATTTTTCTTTTCACAGTTTGTAAAAGACAGTTCAGAGGCTTGTTAAGGAAGACCTATTGTCAATCACATCCCAGGTCACAGACCTGTCTGAAAGGGGAGAGGTATAACGCAGCAAGAACATCTCTGCCACATTTGTTCTACAGAGCTCTGGCCAGTCATGAATTTCAGCATTTCTATTCAGCATTAGTTTAATTGGAACTCATTTTTTTTTATATCCTTCTTATATTGTGGAGCCCAAAGCTACACACAGTGCTCAAAGTGAGACGGCACCTACCCTGAGTATAGTGGGCCAACCACTTCCTTTAACAGCTCAGTCTGTGCTTAATACACCCAATGTAGCAGTTGTCCGTTTTGGCCACCACAGCAAATCGTTGGTTCCTGTTGAGCTTATCATCAACCAAAACCCCCAGACCCCTTCCTGCAGAGCCACGCTCAAGCCCCTTTACCCTAGTCTATAAGTACATCCAGGATTACATCATCCCAGGTGCAGAATCTGGAATTTGTCCTTCTAAAATTTCATGTGGTTGGAGATTGTGCAGTGGTCTAATCTATCAAGATAACTCTGTAAGTCCGCTCTACGCCTGACTCTGTAAGTCAAGGGACTCAATGGTTCCCCCTAACAGCATCATAAGCTACCTAGTCTAGCATCATTGGCAAATGACTTGGTAACATCCTTGAGAGGGAAGACTCTTTTATCTTCAGTTAGAACATGGTTGAGATTACTTCTCAAAAACATGACAAGAATGTGAATTTTGAAATCACTATAGATTGTTAATGAGGAAAATTCAAACTGAAATTGAATAGAGGAATTTTATGCAAATGCACATACACAGAGGAAAACAGCATCAGCAAACATTAAGGAAATTGAAACTGTTCCCTGTCTGCCTTAATGATATGCTGTCTGGAAGAGAGTCATTATAAGACACTCTGTATTCACAGTCCCTTCCATCTGAAGGGACATAATATACAAATGTTATCAAACTTAGCCATCTGCACGGTAAATTAGGAAAGGGAAGAAAATAGTTGAAAAATCTTGTTCTGCATGGTATAATAGAGGGTGGGAAGGGCAATTGAAGTCAGCTCTCTGTTTCTCAAACTTCGATAATTAAAAGTGGGAAGAAATCCCACCACAGAAGGAACCTTCCACATTTAAGGCAGTCAGACAACAAGCCCTCATGTATAAACCTTTATGTTTTTAAACCTTCATGCAGAGACAAGGTCTACTCATCCAAGCCTCCAAAGGTCAGTGAGGTCTCAGCAAATGTTAGGTCCATCCTGAGGGCAAGATGTGTCTTAGTTGTTTGTTTGGGTTTTTTTCCTTTAGAATTCTAACATGCTTATTCAAGTTCAAAGTCAGTTTATATTATGATGCTTTATTATGAACTATTTTATTCTCAGAGAAGAATGTCCCTGAGCATTTCAGTCCTAGACATCTATATAAGACTGATTTATATTTCTTACCTTGGAGACTAAAAATCCACTGATGTATTGCACAATGATTTGAGGATAGTCAAGGTCTTCTG
>VXAD01008109.1:10187-44988 GCA_013399195.1 Dicrurus megarhynchus
CCATGGGTAAATGGAAGGACCAATATTTACTCTGTAATCTTTAGCATCAGAATGGTTTGGGTTGGAAAAACCCTAAAAGATCACCCAGTTCCAACCATGGAATCTATTTTTCCCCTATATTATCTAAAGCCCTTTGACCTGGTAAGAGTTAAAAGCAAATCTCCCAGTCCTCAGGGAACAGGTTAACTTGCACTTTCCTTTGGTATAATAAAGCATTGCTATTTCTGCACCTTTTTGAGTCTCCAAAGCTTTTTTAAAACAAAATGCCTCATGTGGATGCTGAGTGTGAGAATAGAAAACCCCAAAGGATCCAATTTATTGGTAGAAGACTTTACGATTCCTCCTCTTTTCCTTTTCCCAAAGGAAATTCCCCATGGACCATAAACAATAATAATATCCCCCCACCCTCTAAAGAGGGAGCAGGTTCATCTCAGTGCCAGGGTGTGGGTATATCACCCCGGAGCTGAGAGCAGGGTGCATGTGGGTGTGTGCACAGCCATTCCAGAGCCTCCAGTCTCCCATAACCTGCACCTGGCCTTCCCAAGGAAAGCACTTTAATGAGAGCTCTAATGACTCCCTGGCTATGGGCTGGTGGTATCAGGAAGGTGACAGTGTGAAAATCCTCGTTGTCTTCCAAGGGCTGAATGCCATTTTTAATCACTGACCCACTCATCCTTGGACTTTTCCTCTTGAACCTTCCCGCATAAACCTCACAAGGCAGTTTCCATCCTCTGTGCCAAGGTTGCCCTGCTTTTTCTAGGGAATGCAGAACTAAGAATTGAAAGTTTTCTAGCAGTTTTTTTTGTTTGCTTGTTTGTTTTTGTTGGGTTTGTTGTTGTTTTGTTGTTTTGTTTGTTTTAATGCTTCTATGAATAATTAAACACTTCTATTCCCTCCTACCGGGAAACCTCTCTGCTTGTAACCATCAAGGGGTGTTCCACCCTCTCTGCCGCTGATGAGTCCTATGCCAAAGAAGGCTGTAAAAAAGCCAAGCTTGGAAACTCCGTGGTTTTACCCCATTTTCAGAGCCCTGGGATGCAGCTGCTCCTCTCACCGGGCTCCTGCTGCCACCTGCCGACCGCCCGCCGCCCCCTCGCCTCTTTGCGAACGGGTCCCAGTTTCACAGCTGCAGCTCTCACTGGAGCGGGTGCTGCCTTGGGTTTGGGGGTTCCTCTCCCAGGGCGCCGAGCTCCCCCCGTGCTTCCTGGCCCTGCAGGTTGGAGGGGGAAAGCGCTGCCAGACTCCACATCTGCTTTTTCTGTTCCTCCTTCCCCATCTCTTCTACGGATTAAGCCAAAAAACTCCGGTCTGCTCCCTGCCTAACCCTTGTCTTCCCCCGGCGGCGCCTGTTCCCGTCTCAGCGACTCTGCTGAGTTGCCCAGGGCTGTCCAGACCCGACGCCACGATGCACAGCCCCGGGGCATCAGCTGTCATGGGGAGGGTATTGCCATCGAAGAGGAAAAAGCAAATTGCCCACAAAGGAGGCAGCAAGCCCAAACAGTGGTGACAGGACCCAGGGGCTGGGGGAGATGACAGCCAGCAAACAGCATGGAAAGGGCTGTCCCTAAGCCAGCAGGATTTGCCATCTGCTCAGCACCCGAGGAAGGAGTTCTGCTCTCCACGGAAAACTGATACTTGGCCAGTTTTTATCCAGTATCTGTGGACATGGCTGATTTTTCATGTTTGCTTTCCTGGCTGTCTGGCTTGTGCAGCCCCAGCACATCCCATCATTTCAGCTCTCCAGAGGGATTTTCAGTTCATATTTCCCCCACTTTCGCAGAAGGTATAATTGAAACAAGCCTTCATAATGAGGGTGGGAGCTCAGTGGGAATCAAGGTGCTCACAGCTGATGTGCTTTTGGCTGAACTCCATTCACCCTTCTCTCACTGCCTCCTTCAGCCTCCCACAAACATGTGCAGGATGTTCAAATGACCCTGCACCTCATTTTCTGTTCCTTTTTCAATTCCACTTCTCTAAAACTGCTGAGGGCGAAATAAAGAAGTTGGTTTATTTTTAATCATTGCAAACGCTTTCCAAACCTGCAGCACAGAAGATTCACTTTTGACATGATGAGAGCAGCTGAGCCAGGGGGATTTCTGTCGAGAAGAGAGGCTGACAAACCTTCAAGTAGTGACACCAGTAGAAAAAGCCTCTGATGTCCCCCATCCCAGAAAGGCCAGTCTGCTGCTCTCCCAGGTGAGCAGGAATCCCTGTGCTTTCTGGTTCAGCTTTTGAAGCTTCCGTCATGGAGGAAAAAAGGCAAGTGAGAAAAGAGGGTGGATCACTCGCAGGCTACAAGTGCATTTGTACCAGTGTCATTGGCTCTGGAGCAGCCCTGCAGTGAAAAAAATGCCATTAGGTGGTTGTCAGCATCATCCTCAGCTGGGTAAAATCCGGGTCTCCCTGCTCTCTACAAACATGAAAAAATCCCCATCTGACCACCCCACTCTCCCAACACACGATCCAAGGAAGGGAACTCTGTTTAAGATCAACCAAGTATAGCTCCTTTTCTTTCTGACTGGGTTTTAGTTGGGAAGTGCCACACAGGGCCACAGGCACAGACCAGAGTGTGGTCTCTGCTGCAGGATGTCCTCTTCTGCTCCTCACTCAGAACATCATGAGACAGTCAAGAGTATGGAAATAAATTCTGGCAACAGTGACTTCTTAATATCTAAGCTAAACCCTTGTTTTCAAGTTGTTTATGAGATGGTGTGGTTTTATCAAGGCGTTCTCAAATGTTGACGAAACCTTCAAGAAGCCTTGGAAGGTTGGAAGAGGTTCTTAATGCTGAATGCTTGAGCATTCAGTGAGGTTTATGGGTGCAGCTTCTTTCCTAGCCCTAATGTGTTATTTGTATCTCATCGTTTTGTTGCCCTGCCATTTCATGAGGTGCTTAAATCCACTGAATGCAGGGGAAGCACCATCCCGTGCTCTCTTTCTGTCCCTGACACATGTTCCCTCTCCCTCCCTTTGTGTCACCTGCAGTAATGTGAGCCTGTAATCTTATCTTTTATTGTCTTTTCCTTGCAAAGGGGGAGTTCAGAGTTGGATCCCCCTGATCCTCCTGATCTAGCTGGATCAGGTCTACTCAGGGTCAGTCTGTCCCTCAGCAGGGAAGCAGTAGGAGCGCGTGGCCAGGGTGTGACAGACAGCAGAGAAGCCCCTTCCAGCACCAGCTCAGGCATGCTCAGTTCCACTGTGAACACCACTCAGCCCCTGGGTGGCTTGTGACAACCCCCTAACAGTCATGCTGTGGCCTTGTGAGTCTGTTTACAAAGGGAAGACAACATCTCTGCCTGGAGACCTTTCTGGCTCAGTGATAACCAAATCCTCACTGCTTTACACACAATGAGGGCACCAGGATCTTTGGAGCCTTACTCATAACAGAGAAGGGCCTTTCCAAAGAAGAATCTGAAACAAAAACACCCAAGGAGGTAAAGAACAGAGAACCAATATCTGCCCAGAAGCCTGGGGACTTCACTGGGATGTCCATAGGGTCAGCCAAGCCCTGCAGCTGGACCTCTGGAAGATCCACCTCGAGGAAATGGCACTGCTGCATCCTGGCAGCCTGGAAGGATGGAACATGCTTCTCCACCTTGGCTCCTCTAGTTGTGGTGGGCCTCATTTGAAAGGTGCGTTGTGGAATGAGAGACAGTGTGTGACACAGGCAGTCTCCTGGTATAGAACCCATAGGTCTCAGGGAGAGAGCGGGATGAGGTCCACCGGGGAGATCACCTGCTTTGTGTGGACACCTGTAGGAGGAACCACTGCTGCCAGCAGGAAGGCTGTCACTGGAACAGCTGTTCAGAGCAAGCTAGGGAAACCCAGACAGTTTTACGAGAAATCACCACAAATTCCACACGTCTTCTGATCACCCCAGGCAGCAACAGGAAAGTCAAATAAGAGCAAAACCTGTTTGCTTTCTAAGCTTCCCTGTGAAACAGGAGCGGCTCAAACCCAATAATCCCCATTTTAACAGAAAAAAACCAGTTTCCACATCTCTTGGGGTTAATTAAGTCTCATTTGCAGATCTGTTAGCAAGCACAGAACATGGCTCTGGACCTTGTCCCACTAAAGGAGCATAGAGAGAGATCAACTGCAGCTGAGCATGAGAATTACAACCTGAGGGGAAGCAGCTGTTGGATAAGTTTTAAAAGGCAGTTGCAATGGCCTAGTGAGGGGAAATGGGGATGGTTTTTTTTCAGCAGGTTTTGGTAGGTGCCTGAGATGTCTTGGGTCAGTTTTTCTCCCTGCCCTTCCACAAGTGCTGGGTGTGACCAGTGTGTTAGACCAGGAATGCCATTTCCTGCTCTCGATAGAGTGGGGTTTTGCCTTTTTTTTTTCTCCTCTCTGTTCCATGGGCTCAGCCATCCTTTTGCTCTGCAGCTGACTGGGTTGCGGTGCCAAAGGTTGAATGCTAACTCCTATGCCTCTCTGCCCTTCCCTGGGGAAGGATAAGAAGGGTTTTGTTTCTCCTTGGATGGTCACCATGGCAAACAAAGCTCTGCAGAATGGTGGGTTTTGCTCCAGCTATTTCCTGGCAGTAGATGAGCTTGTGTGGGTACATGATGCTGACTTTCTAAGGGCCAGGAGTTACGAACTGAGGGTTAAAATAAGCCTTTATTGAATTTTTTTTTTCTTTTTTGTGAAGAGTAAGTGTAAAGACACACATCAGGTGATAGTCATGGAAATTGTGACTACCTTGGAAAACCAGGCTGCCACTGTGATTGCCATGGAACACCAGGCTGCCAATACTTCATTAGTCAGCACTGCCCATGGAACTCATAAAGCATCTCTATTGCCTGTTTTGAGGAGATGTTCCAATGTTTCCCCAGCTGCTGTTGGGTGAATAGTGGGAAGGACACAGGAAAGGAGGCTGCTGGCAGGGAATTCTCTTGTGTAACCCACAGCTGTTGAATTGTAGCTGTTTGCCCTCCTCATGCCACAATCCTGGTGGGTTTTTTCCCTGGAGTGAAACATGCTTTTGCTTTATGAAATTGGAAGGTGAAGAAACTCTAGAAGAGGCTCAGGAGGTTTGCCATGGGAGGCCTGTCAGACTTGGAGCAAGGAAGGGATGAACACCACTCTGGGCAACTTGCTCCCAACTGTTAAAATCCCAGACTTAGCTGGGACTTAGCTGTTAAAATCCCAGACTTAGTGGAAGAGAGAGATTAAGTCTCTGGCTGTATTTTTACCCTTTTGTAGAAGAGGGCAGAGGGCAGCTATTCAGATGCCTGCAACTCTGGGCATGGGTTGTGTCCACTGGTACGGTGAAGAAAGACCTTGTGGTGAGAGCCACAGTAGCTGTACTTGCCACTTCCCCCTGTGGCCTTGTGACTTTGATTAATCCCAACTCGTGCCACTTTTGGCCACAGTGATTGGCTGCTGCTGCAAGCCTCACTGAAATCCACAGCCTGGCTTAGAAGTCCTGGGCTGTGAGTGTGCAGGTGAGGCGAGATCACGTGTGACGAGGTGCTGCCTGATGCTTTTTGTGACCCAAAAAAAGAACTGTAGACCTTGCAATAGCACAGAAAGCAGTGAGCAGGAAAGCAGTGATCCCTGCCTAACTTCTCAGGCTGTTTGTTAAGCTACTGGACTACATGATCTTCCTGTCCTATTCATTCTCTCTTTCCTACACATCAGCTATACGCATCAGATTTTTGAGGACAGCTTACCCGGGCTTTTATTTCTGGTCCAAACTCTTCTGTTTTGTACCTTCTTCCCCAAATAATAGGTTCTGCCTTCCTTTTTGCTTTGGATAATGAAGGAAGAGAAAGCAAATATTTCAACAGAGAAGGAAACGGTAAAGAAAGTCTGGGGGGTGGGTGTGTTTCCTCAGCCTGGTTTCTTACAGCAGCTCTTGTAGCTGTTCTCTGCCAACTCTTATTTATCCTGCAAATTCTGTAATTCTTTGTGCTTTTCCTTGAAGCCGTAGCTCCTGGAGTCCTGTGATTATCTAATCACTTCTGTGTGAGCCCAAATGAGTCACAGCAGATGGAAAACACTGGATAGTAATAACCTCCACTGCTGAAAAAGCCCTTAGAGCTTCCAAGTGTAATCCTCGAAAACCTGTAAAGCAGAGAGGAAATGAAAGGAACTCAGCCCCATATTTTGTAAAAGTTTTTTGGTTTTGGCAGGCAAGTTTTGCCCATTTCTGTCTGGCAATGCCAAAAGCAAGGCTTTGGTGTTTGGAGCTGCCAGTCCTGTGTTGAGAGCTGAGCCCAAAGGCAATGGACAGGTTAAGGAGGAAATGGAAGATGAGGATATTCTCCACTCCACACCAAAAATAACAGTGAAAGAGAGACCCTACACATGGAATCACCACCCGTACTCTCGCCATCCCATCTGGGTTAAGGGCAAGGCCTGGCTGTGCCATTCGGTATTTGTTTTGGAAAATGCCTGCCCTGCTTGGCATCTTGGATAGAGGCGAAACACTAAATACACCTTCTGGAAAGCAGCTCTTCTGTGGGTCGGTGAGCTGCAAAGACCTGCCTGCTCTAGGAAATGGTGGTGAGCTTCAATGCAATGGCACAATGTGACAGAGGGAGGGAGGGAGGGCAGCATCAGGCAGGAATAGATATAGGCACTCTTCTGTTCATCCCTATTTTTTTTTTACTGCAGAAATCCTAAAAAATATCAAGCCTGCTCCTCTTATTGGAGAGGATCTCAGTTCCCAGTAAGAAGCCCAAGTCATCTGCTTTGGATCTGTATGGGCAAACCAGGAACCAAAAGAGGTACTGCTTCCTGGGAGCTGCTTCTCTGCTGTAGTATGAATGGGAACTAAAGAAGTCCTAAAATCTTCTTTTTCTTGGTCAGGCTTTATATTTTTGGTAATTCTGAAGTATATTTAAAAATCTTATACATTGTTATGTTATACATTTTCCTTTGTTTTCTTCCTGGATAACCTAAATGTGTAGTTCCAAATTTTTTGGGGGGTAGAGTAAACAGGATTTACAGAAACATATTACTTTACATTTATAAAAAGAAACCCTCCTTCAAAGGTTGTGGCAGAGATTTATCTGGCTGCAGTCTTACTGCTTATGACCCTGACAAGATGACACAATGGGAGCAGGAATGGAATTCTGCATCTTTGTGCATATCCTTTAAAACATTGATGAGGTGGTGCTGCACTGTTGATTCCCCTGTATTTAGGAGGAATCATCTGCTTTTCTGGCAAATCTGTTCCAGATCTTGCTAGAGCTGGTCAGAAATCCTGGTTCATTAGGGCAAAGCATTTATGGCTGCTTACACTCTTTGTGTTGATCTACTTGGTTTGAAGTATCAGTTGTGGTTTGCCTTGAAATAGGAGTTTAATCCCAGTAAGTAGTACCTAAAATGCTGAGTAAACCTGGAAACAAATCACAGCTTATAACTAAAATGCACAACTTGTATTGGCTGACAAAGGAAATACTGAAATAAGAATTAGCTGCAGTGATTTGAGGTTTTATGTTATGCTTTGCTTGGAAAATCCAGTGTACTTGATGTGACCCCTTTAGATAATTAAGTTGTGGCTGAGCTGAACGTGGGAAGGAATGCAGCCTGTGACCATGCCAGTGTTAATTGAGAGCTCTGCTGTGGCACAGCTGCCAAAGGGGATGGTCCTCGATGCTTTCATCCCACGCTGTGCCACAGGCGTTCAGACAGCGAACTGGATCCAGGCAAAAAGCTGCCTGGAGAGAGGAAGGGATCACTCTTAAAGCCAGATCAGTTGCTGGGCTCAGCAGTGTGTGGTTGGTTGTGCTGATGCCAGGGGCCCAGAGGCTGGAAATGTGTAGGGTCACAGACTCACAGCATGGTTTGGGTTGGAAGGGACCTTGAAGGCCATTTTGTTCCACCCCCTGCCGTGGGCAGGGACACCTTCCACTGGACCAGGTTGCTCCAAGCCCTGTCCAGCCTGGCCTTGGACACTTCCAGGGATGGGGCAGCCACAGCTTCTCTGGGCACCCTGTGCCAGGGCCTCCCCACCCTCACAGGGAAGAATTTCTTCCTCATATCTCACCTAAACCTACTCTCTTTCAGTTTGAGGCTGCTGTAGTCTTGCTCTTACAGCCCAGCTGGCTCATCACATGCTGCTCTCTGCACCATGGGCTGATTCAGGCCCCTGATCCAGTCAAGGACCATCTGTTTCTGTGGGTCAGGGTTGTGGTTTTTTGGTAGTTTCTTTTTTGTGTGTGTGCCAGGAGGAGTGGGACATGTCCCACCTGCCCTGGCTGCTGCTGGTGTTGCCAAGCTGCAGCTCTGCCCTTGGATGCAGTCCTTGCAGCACTGCCATCCCATTTGGAAAATGCTCTGATGCTTCCTGCTCTGGGAAGAATGTCAGAGCAGGAGCTATTTCTCTGCAGCCTGTTAGTGGTGAGGAAGGGTGGGTGAGTGTGTGGGTCTGTCTCCACTCCAGCGGGACCCGCAAGCCAAACTATTTGGTGAATCACAGGGAGGCTGGTCTTGGGCTGGAATAAACTTCAAACATGTCCAAAGCTCTGCACGAGGCCGTCAGGCTGAATTTGTGGCTGGCTTTGCTTCTCTTCCTCCTCCTGCTGCAGTCTGAGTGGAAATGCAAAACAGTCTGAAAGCCAGGCTGCTGCGGAAAATGCCTCTCTTTATTTATTTCACTTGTTTTGGTTTTTTTCTTTTGCGAAGAGAACACTTCTCCTGCAGAGCTGGCTGCGGCTGCAAAACCAGAGCCTGCAGGGGCCTCTGGCTGGCCTCCCGGGATTGCCAAACAGAGATTCCTCACGTGCCCCACTTATGCAAAGCACAGAATTGGGCACCAGGAGGGCGAGGTGACATGGAAGGAATTCGTGTGCTATAGGCACGACAAAACTGAGCATCAAATCCAGCCCAGGCTCTGGTGCCAGCCCAGTCCAACTGGTTGGTAGGGGAGGCAGCTGGAAAGTGAGTCATGTGTTTAGCTGCAGGAAAGTCCCTCACTTGGATGCAGCTTTCCGAGCCCTTCCCACTCACTTTCTCTATGCAGAGCATGTGCCTCCCAGAAAATGGGGCTAAAAATCAAGTTTAGGCTGGGGAGGGCCTCCTTCTCCCTCAGCCACAGCCAAGTGACTCAGCTGTATGTCACTACAGACAAGCCATGATCCTTCCTGAAAAGCCTCATCTGACACCTCATCTGGGAGGTTTATCTTCAGGAAAACCCCCAAATCTCAGCAGAAGCTCAGCAAAAGCAGAAGGTGGTAGGCAGATGGTGGCTGGTGGCTGCAGTTCGTGCCCTCAGTGCCAGGTCTCAGCTCACATCTGTGAGCTGGACCTGGTCCAACAGGCTGAGATATCCTTTGGAGTTTCCCACTCTTCCAAACATCCATGGCAGACAGATATTGCTTGAACTCCTGATGCCATTTTATTTTGTTTAATCCCATTTTTAAGTGAGGAAACTAGCAGGCAGTATGGCTAGACCAGGAAAGCTAAGTCATGGAGACAATTTGTTGTTGCCAAATATTATATTCTGTGTGCTTGAGAGAGAAAAAAAAAAGGCCCCAAATCAGTGGGAATTGGCAAAGCTCCAGGAAAACCTGAGCTAGCCTGAAATGATACCAGATTGGGGGTAGAACTTGCTAGCTCCAAGCTAGTCCTTCCTTCCCCCTGTCCTTCAGCTCTCAGAAGAAAAACACCCTGCCTGCTGAAATAGCTCTCCTGTTCCAGACAGTCTTTCTTAACCTCCTTTTAAAAATTCTTCACAAAGCTCCTTTTTTTTGGTGTGTGTTTTCCTAGGTTAGTAGCTGACTGCTGGTTGGAAAGTTGAGGTGCCTCGTCAACACTTTATGTGCACTCCTGAGATAAGGGCAGCACGCTGAGCCCCGCCTAGGCAAGGTGGCTTTAGAGCCAGAGTAAAGGTTGCTTGTTTAGTCTGGCCAAAACTGGGGGTGGCTTTCTGCCTCGTTGATTCAGTCTGGGTGCACCTGGCTCCAGTTTGGGAATTACCTAAGAACCTGGCTCCCGATGGTGGTGATAGCAGAGGCTCTGGAGGCTCCAAATGAAGCAGTGCTGACTTGTGGAGGGGCAAAGGCCTGTATAAGCATCGAGTTCTCCTGATGTGGTTTGTGAAGAAAATCATGGTAGCTGTGAATTCTTAGCTTGGCTTTTAAAGGGTCCTTACAAGAAAGGAGAAATGTGCGTTACGCTGTTGGGTTAGCCTGGCAAAGTGAAACAGAACAGATCCACTTCCTCCTAATCCTCATGCTGCAAGTAAACCTTAAATGTTATCAACCTTAAACATTATCAAAGTGCTATCAAGTCTGGTCCTTGAAAAATGAACATGTAGGTAAGGACCTAACAAGGTAGTAACATGTGTGCCCCCAGATGAAGGGCAGTACCTGGAAGATCCCCACGAACCAGGTAGGATAAGCCTGGCAGAGGGCAAGCTCTTTAGATGGGGTAAGTTTGTGTTGTGCTGACGCCACAGGGGATGCCCAATTCCCCAGGCTGGGGGAAGCATTATTGAGGACCCTTCTTCCAGCTACAGCAAGCCTTGAATGTGGGTTTAGAAGAAGAGGGGAGCTGATCTGGCAGCTCTGCCCAGTCCTGGGGAGCCCATGAGGGATCTGCTCTGTCCCTTGGCTGAGTTGGTTCAGTTTGTTGATCCGGTCAGGAAAATGATGTTTTGGTTTGGTTTTTTTTTCCTTTCTGGGTTAGTTTGTTTTTCCAATTAGCTGTATTAGTGCAAGGGGCACAGCAGGAGTGAGAGGCTGGGAGATAGCAAGTGAGTGAATTCAGGCTGTTGTTCTTAATTGTGCTTTTAATTGCTGTTCATTTGGACCACAGGGATGCCTGGCTGCCCTGTGACAATGGGGAGCCTTCCCTGGATGACAATGAAAAAACAGCATTCCCATTGCCTCCCAAGCAAGGTGGGAAGCCTGTGAGTGGGAAGCACTGTGGTGGCACATGTCCAGCATGATGTTTGGTTGTGTGGAGACCTCACAGCACATCCCTCCCTGAAGGAGGCCACAGGGAAGCTGGGGAAGGACTCTTCATCAGCAATTGTAGTGACAGGACAAGGAGGAATGCGTACAATTTGAATGAGAGGTAATTTAGGTTGGATATTAGGAAGAAACTGTATTACTGTAGGGGCGGTGAGGCACTGGCACATGCTGCACAAGGAGGTTGTGGATGTGTCATCCCTGGAACTGTTCAAAGCCAGGTGGGATACAGCCTTGACCAACCTGGTCCAGTGCGAGGTCCACAGCAGGGGCTTGGAGAAGGTCCATTCCAACCCCTTAACACTATGTCTCCATGTTGGTGTGTGCCCCAATCAGATGCTGCCAGCCTGGCAGGTCTATGTGCGGGGACTCCTGCCTCTGGGACTCCCACTGCCTCAGGGCGGAGCCCGTGGAGGGAAAAATCGCCTTGAAGGCGCTTTTTTTTTTTTTCCCGGCCTGACAACGCCGTCTCTAGTGGCGGGGGCTCGCAGAGGGCTCCGGGCAGCCGCGACCCTGGCCCTCAGACCACAGACCCAGGACCGCCATTTCGCACCCCCCTCCCAACCCCTGCCACCTCTCCGCTGTCCCGCAGTGCGCATGCGCGGGAGGCGGGGCGGTGTGCGCGCGTGCGCGCCCCTCCCCTATATAAGGGCGGGAGCGGGCGGTGCTGGCGGCGCCGCATTGCAGGCGGACGAGGAGGGGGAGTCATGGCGCGGCCGCTAATTCTCGGGCTCCTCAGCCTTCTCGGGCTCCTGGCCGCCGGTAAGCGCTGCCTTCCGTCTTCCGAGCTCCTTCCCCATCAGCTGAGCCCCGGCGGGCTCGAGGAGAGGTTCTCTGAGCGCCCAGCGTGCGCGGGACGAGGGCAGCGCGGAGGGGGGAAGGCCGATCCTAATGCTCTTTGTATTCCCCCAGCGGGACCTGCTCCCAGATCCCAAACAGAGGAAGCAGCGATAAGAGAGGGTGGTGGGAGTGGGGCTCTCAAGGGCGCCTTCGGAGTGGCTGTGATGGAAAGGCTGTGTTGGGGGGGGGAGGGGCGGGTCGCCCAAAAATAGCGCCAGGGAAACGCAGGGAGAAGGGGGGAGTCCCCGTTAGGATCCGGCCATTCCCGCTGCTGGTAGGGAACTGACTTCCCGATGGAACGAATCGGGCAGCTCAGACCCCAGGCTGGTGGGGACAATTGGGAGGGACTGTTTTTCCTGCCAGCAGCGGTGTATATCTCCGTCACTTCAGGGATAGATGGCTGCTAATCCTCTTGCAGATGGTGGGAGGGTTGCCTTTGCTGTTGTGTTTTTGCATTAGGTTCTCCTGCTCCATGTGGAAAATTCCACTGATTTTGCTGCTCGCTGCCTCGATACCTGTTGTTGCTGAGGTGAAAATGATGGGAAGAATAGATGATACTCTCCCTTTAGCTGTAGGATTAGGGGTTAGAACATGCGATGCTTGTGTTTTGTACATTGCAGAAGCTTGACAGAGGTACGGAAATGATTCGTAGTCTGATGAGTGGTAATACACCTTTAGGTTTTGGGATGGAATAGCAGGAACCCCCAAAATGTAAGGATGCGATGTGCACAGTTACTTGGAGAATTTTCTTCTAAATAAGACTATTTTAATCTTCGAGCTTATTTGCTTCCAAGTTTAACCTGCAGCATTTCAAAAGGCAACCAAAACAAAAAGCCCGACTGGCTGTTTAAAGGCCACAGGAGTAACCAGCTGGCATAGTGCAGAGAATGATCCTATGAAATTTTTCATGATTGTACTTTATTGTAGTTTTAATGTCATAAAATCATAGAATGGCCTGGGTTGGAAGGGACCTTAAAGGTCATGTAGTTCCAACCCGCTGCCGAGGGCGGGGACACCTTCCCCTAGATACACTAATAATATTTAATATGCTGATACATGGGCAGTTTAATGGATTATCTCAGACTTTTCAGGCAGAAAGCAAATACCGGCTTTCACTCTGCATGTTTATCTGCTTTAATAGTGTCTTTTTAAGTGTGCTCTACACTGAATTAGCTGCCATTGGTTACCACTTCTTCTGGAACTGTTTCTAAATCGCTGAAATCATTGCAATTTCTTGCGCTTTGGAAGTGAAAAGACTTCACCTTGAAGTATCCACCTGCTTTCCCTTTAGTGTATTTAGGGAAATTGTAATGAGAAACCAGTTCAGCAATGAGAGTTCGCTTGGCCTACCTGTTAAAGGCATGGTATGCAGCTGAGTGTAGCAGCAGACTAGTCAGGCCTGTTTTTCCTTGGGAAGTCACTCTTAACTCAAATAAACAGCTGTCTTTTTTCACCAGGATTCTGTTATGAGTGCTAATGCCTCACCCACTGTGCAGATTTTCCTGAAGATTTTGCTGTGACTTCTGGAAACACCATTTTCGTCTGCTGAGCTCGCTAATTAGCTGTGTAAAAATTCAGCCACCCTTGTCAGATCCTAGTGGAGTCACTTGGCTGCCTTACAAGCCTTGGGGGTTTTTGGTTGACCTACTTACAGAGCTTCTGTGCATCTTCCCTTTAAGGGAGACACGGAGGAATTAAAGCAGGGTGTACAGATACTGGCATCTCCGGACTACCGAAGCACACTCTGATTCTTCCTTGTCTTTGAGGCCAGGGAAGGAGGAGGAAGGCTGGCTGTGCTGTTAAAGCAGGACTCAGTTTCTCTTTAACTGAATATTTCCCAGCTTTTCCTAAATTAAAAGTTAAGCTGGGAGTGGAAAGTAAAAACTTTGAGGATATTATTTTTTCATATCCACCCTCCCCTAAAACAGTAGACTTAAAACCTTGTAAGGAAGGAAGATTCAAGTTAATGTGTAATTTCTCTGGGAAACACTGATCAGAACATCTGGGGACAGGAAATTTGTAGGCTGAGTTAGCCTGGCTTGGATTTTCTTGAGGATATGGATAAAGCAGATAATTGGACTGTGTTCTGTAGTTTGCAGGCTTGTTCTGCTATCAGTGTGGTTTCTAACAAAAAAAGCCAGGCTGGTGCAGCCCACTGCTGCAGATTAAATTAGAAGAGTGGAGGGTGTCTTTTATCAGCAGTGGTGTGTCCAGCAGGACCACGGCAGTGACTGTCCTCCTGTGCTGGGCACTGCTGAGGCCGCACCTCAAATCTTGTGTCCAGTTCTGGGTCTTCACTACAAGGACACTGAGGTGCTGGAGCATGTCCAGAGAAGGGAGCGGAGCTGGGGAAGGGTCTGGAGGGTAAGTCCAGTGAGGAGCAGCTGAGGGAGTTGGGCAGGGCTCAGCCTGGAGAAGACAGGCTCAGGGGGACCTTCTCACTCTCTGCAACTCCCTGACAGGAGGGTGCAGCCAGATGGGGGTCAGGCTCTGCTCCAAAGGAACAAGTGACAGGATGAGAGGACATAGTCTCAAGCTGTGCCAGGGGAGGTTAAGGTTGGAAATCAGGAGAAATTCATTCTCAGAAAGGGTTGTCAGGCCCTGGAATGGGCTACCCAGGGAGGTGGTTGAGTCAGCATCCCTGGAGGTGTTCAAGAAATGTCTGGACCTGGCACTCAGTGCTCTGGTCTGGATGGGAAGGTGGTGACTGGTCACAGGTTGAACTTGATGATTTTAGAGGTATTTTCCAACCTAAATGGGGCTGTGATTATGTAAAAATAAAACCTGTGTTTTCCTGGAGGAGTAACTGTGGCTATGAGGCACCATCAGGCTGTCACATACCGAAGCCGGTACTTTGATAGCACGCCAGTCATGTGCCCTGTGCAAACCTGCCCTTGCACAATCCCCTCCTTGTTTGCCGGGGAGGTATAAATAGAAAGGGTTGCTGTTGGCTGTGTCTGCAGGAGCTGAGCCAGCCGTTCTGCCTGCTCCCGGTCACGCCTGGCCGAGTGCGCCATCGGAGCTGCAGAGCTGCCCGAGCCCAGTGCGGCCTTCCTGCGCTCCCGGTTTGTGCTGTTCTGCACCGCAAAGGAGCTTTTCCAGGAGCCTCCGAACACCGAGATGATGTGGAGGCTGGAGCAAGAGAGAGGGAGCTTGTCAGCAAAACTGGATGTGTCACCTGATGTCAGCTGAGGCTCCCTGGGAGGCTGGACTGCGCTATTTCAGGGAAGGCTTTTCTGGTATAAAATGCAGGAACATTTTGATTTTGTATCTGTGGGGGAAGCAGGACCAGTTACTGCTGCTTGCCATGGGTTTTTGTTTCAGTATCTCACATAGGTCTGATTCTTCAAAGCAGGTTGGAACAACGCCTTAGAACTCTATGACATAAAAAGAGAGAGTTTGTTTTTTCTGAAAGGATTTACTCACGTTTTAAAATTTTTTTTCTTTATGAAGCAGCTTTTAAATGCAATTCATTTGCAGCTATTAAAATATCAGAGTTGCTATTGCAATTTTAAAAGGCTACATTGAAGTGCATGTATATATTCCAGGGCAGTGCTTCTCTGTATATGGTCATGGGGCAGTGTTTGGTTTCAGATGCCAGATAGCACATTTTCCCAGTCTTTGTGCTGTGGATATATTTGGTGAAAAGGGGATGTTAAATACAGGATTTCTGCAGAGACTCGCATAAAATCTGTCCCCTGCATCCCTGCAAAAAACCCTCAGAACAAAAACAGAAAGAATGGAGATGGACAGCAAGTATGCCCAAAACATTTTTGTGTATTTTTTCAGGGATCTGCTGCAGGGAAAATGCTACTCATAACTTTTTGGGAATATTTTAGCATACTGTATGGGACCACTTACTGCTGATAACTAACAGGTGCCCTAGAACATCCACTTACCTCTTCTGGATTCTGACATAGAAAATCTCAGGCAGAAGTCAGGCCTTGCTTGGCAATATATGGCCAACTTGGAAATTACTCTCTTGCAACCTTTGTAGTTACCTGGGACAATTCACTGGGCCAGTAGAGGTGATTTTACTGTCCCAGCTCATCCACTTCTCTGCTCTCTGTAACTTTATTGTGATTGCTTGTACCTACACAAACTGCTTCTTTTCCCACGCTTGTCTTCTGGTGAGGGAAGCAAGGGAGTACCTGAGGTAGAGGCAGTGTCCCAAAATGAGAATGAGCTCCCCACTTTGAGGAAGAGCCTGGTCGTGGTGTTAACTCCAAATTAATTTCTTGCCCATCACTCTAGTTAGAAATGTTTCAGGCTTGGTTTTTTGTCAGTAGATACTGGACAGGAAGACTCATTTTTAACTGGAATGCTGATAACAGCTAGCCACATTTCCTCTGGTTTTTCTTCAAATTGCCTGTAATCCCTCAAATGTTATGGGCATTTTTACTGCCTCAGTAATCCAGAGGCATAGAGTAGCCCTTTGGCAAGAGTCACTGGTGTGTGATGCAGTTACAACTTTTGAAGTTTTACTCATTAACTGCCCAGAGAGGCTGTGGAGTATTGAGCCCTTCAGATAACTTCAGGCTGGGGTCACTCCTTCACTTCTTGACACTTCGTAAGCTTTGGTGAAGAGAGGTTGATCCCTCTTGACTTCTTTAACTTAAACACGCTTTGCTTTTGCAAGTCTCAAAGCACATGGGGAAAAGTCAGTAACTAACAGAGCACAGATGGCAGAGGCTGATGGATTCGCTTGGTCTGTGGTGTCTCTGGGAGATAATGAATGATCTTTTTTTTTAACATTGCAAGTAGGACAGCCTGAGAATAACATCCCTCCTGATGAATAGGTTAATACACTTGGACAAGTTGGACTGTCACAAAAGAGTAAGAGTTGACAGCACCCTAAATGATCTTCACATTTTACTTCAATCCATTGAGTTGAACAGCAGCTCAGCACTTTCCTCGTGGGTTTTTTTTTCCAAATGACAGGTTAATTTGTCTGTAACCAAGGGTTTTTCTAGCAGTTTGGTTTGGAGGAGGCTGGAGCCTTCAGGTTGAATTTCTCTGTGTTCTGGATGGTAGTTTTCTGGTTCATCCTTTGGCCCTTTAGGGCATCTGGTCTGGCTCCTTAGAATCCCTGTTCATTGATGCTTATATAAAGTGTTAACTTTTCAGCCTCGTGTAGCTTTGGAGGGGATTTCTTAGATGTTTTTCTGAGAATCTAGGGGAAAAAATTCAGACTGGCTCTCTGTGGAAGAAGAGTGAGACAAATGCTTGAGGGAAGGGAAGGTGTTTTCCAAGAAAGGTAATTGCCTAGCAATTTTCCTGTAGCTGTCCTTGCAGAATGATAATCCAGGCATTATAAGCTTCCTTTTAGGTCCCTGTTTCCTGGAGAGAAGAACTGAGCTGTGCTTTCACATGTGTGGCTCTGTAAGCCAAGTGGAAAAGGTGATATTTTCTGAGGGGGCCATCTCCTCTACTTCTCAAATTTGTGTCTGTATGTTAGGATAAAGTTGGTATAGCAAAGGCTGTTTTTCCTTAAAGTGAAGAAGCTACATCTGAAGTGGTTCAAGCAGGGAGAAACCAGTGAAGAGGACAAGTAAAGAAACACCTTCCCTTCACAGATAAACTTGTTTGATGCTCTAAAAATAGTGGCTTGCAAGAACTTCAGGAAACAGGGGGGACAGGTCTTGGTGGGCATGACATGTGACTGTTGAGAGCTAATCTACAGAGAAAGGAGAAATCTATGAAAAAATGGATGACCTTAGATAAAGAAGAATATATAAAATAGAGATGCCAGAGATAACAAAGAAAGTAATTCCCTTGGGTTTTTCCATCAAGCATTGAGAGCTCTGTGAGGTAGCTGATGGTGCTTTGCTTTCTCTTGGGTTGCTGCTGTGCTGGGGATGTGACATACCCTGTTAAGGTGTTGCTCCTTTTGTAGCAAAGGCTATTTGGAGGGAAGAGTTAAAACTCGAAACTATTTGTTCTGAGGCAGTACAAGGTCTTAACACACTGGCATGTTTGCTTTTGTTGTAATATAAGTTAATATATGAGGGAAAAATTCTGTTTCATAGGAACATAAACAGGAGAACAAGCTAAAAGGGAAAAAGTGGTAAAGAGTAAAGAGTTTCCAGCTATTCTTTTCTGAATCTGCAAGATCTGAATTAATGCAGCCTTTTTTTAGCTTTGTTTCTGTTTTTCCTAGGATGTTCAGAAAGGGAGGGTGGATTTTGTTGCAATGAAGTTGCATCCTTTCATATTAGATACAATATTTCAAACAAAAGTACTTCCACATAATACAGAACAAACTAATAAAAGTTTAACTGTGTTTGAAGTCACTGTGGAAGGTGTCAGAAAAGAAGCCGTGATTAGTGTGTGTCATCTTTGTTCTGTAGCTGCTCTAAAATGTGCCAACCATGTGTGGCCCTAACAAGCAAATTTGCTTAGTCACTGTCTGACTGGAAAGATCTGTACTGAAAACATAAAATTTAGAGTTGTCTTCTCAGAAGAAAAGAACTTTGCCATGTCCTTTGCAGCAGAAGGGGCACTGCTGTTCCATCATTTTCTGTTTTCTCTAGGTAAGTTCATCTTGTAGGTTCATCCTGTGCTGCAGCTGATTCAGGTTTCCTGAATCTGTTGGCTTTTTTGACAGAAAAGTCAGTAGATACAGTGGCATTTCCTCTTGCTCTGATGTTGTGCAGGAGTGAGGACTTTAAATAATACCAGTGGGAAAGTGTTTGGAGTGCTTCCTTGCATTCTAAAACTAGTTTTTAGTGTTCACTGGCTTAGGAACAGCTTATTTCTTCTGCCTCTTAATCCCTGTTATTTTCAAGTTCTTGTAAGATTGCCTTTGGTCCTCTCTAGAGGATGGCAGATAGCATTAGTGTCCTTATTCTCAAATTTCAGTGACTGTGTGCCCAGTGGCACTACTTTGAGCAGAATCTGAACAAAGTGTTGCTGTTTACACCCCTTCTGAGAAAATACTTCTTTTTCAAGGTGGTGAGATATAGTGCAGGGAAACAGTGCAGTCAGAGGCATGAAGTAGTCAATGCACTGTCAAAAATCAATCTAATTTTAAGACTTTTTTTTCCTCCTTGTGAACAAGTTAGAGCATTGTGACTGTGTGAGCATGTTTGATACAGAAGCCGTGCAGCAGGAAATTTGTGAAAGACACACAGCCAACAAAGCTGATAAGTAAAAATAAATCTGAAGCATAGTATTTTTGTCATGCACTTAATAATGACCTGTTGTTAAGGCTGTGAGGAAGAAGGAATACATTGTTCTGAAGCTGGTACAGATCTGAGGAGTCATACAGTTACAGGATCTTGAAAGTAACAAAGCAAACAAAACCAGAAACTCACTTAAGAGCCTGATCAAACCAATGCAAGTGACAGCATGAATGCCTCCATTTGGCTTTTAACACTCTCCTAAATCAAGAGTTTGAGAAACTGCTTGGAATAACTATTACTGGAGTTGTATAGTTCAGTTTTGTCGTTTACAGTATATTTCAGTGTAGGGGGAGTAATTGTCTTTTGATAAAGGCATAGGTTAAAAGCTGTACTTGTAAATAGTTGGGAACCCTTAATTCCACTGTTTAAAGTCCAGGACTTGATTGACTTTATTCAGAGCTTGACTCTGCCTTCCAGAGCCTTCCTACCACTGTTCAATGCCAGCATCTGAAAGGGAAGAATAACTTTCCCTCAACCAAGTGTATTCTTATTTACCGTCACCCTGCCAGAGCTGACAGCTCTTTGGCTGGCCAGTGTGACTTTGAAAATTAACTGTTCTTAGTGCTTCCAGATCAGTAATGCTGGAGTTTAGAATAGGCTGTAAATATTTTGCTAACCATACATTATTAGAAGCTTTGAAGTCTTACTCCTGCATTCTCCCAAGCAGTACCAGTGTGCTGTCCTGCTCAAAAATAATATGCAATGAAGGCTTTTGACTGGGAGAGAGGGTTGCAATCATCAAGCTCTTGTGTAAAAAATTAGGCGTGCAAAGCACGTTTTTCTCAAAATAAATGGGTCATTCCTCTGAAATCCAGTGTAAACAGACTTTATAAATCAACAGCTGAGAAGGCTACAGAATGGCACCTATAAAGCAATGTTTCTCTGGCTGTTTGATGAGTGGTGGCTGTGTACCTTGTAGATGCACTGGTAATTCGGCTTTAAATCGATCCTCTAATTGCCTAGAACAAGACACGAGAAATGGAAAAGTGATTGTTCATCTGTTGTAACCTTATTAGAAGCTTCATAGGAATGAAACAGCTTAAATCCTGCCTCGTGGTGGACAGTGTAATTTGACAGGGTTTTGTAATGTGTGTTGATGTAAAGATAACACCTGTACAGCTAATAGGTTTGAACAGGTTGGGTTTATATTTTGTTTATTTTGTTTTGGTTTTTTTTTTGTTTTTTTTTTTTTTTTAAATAAACTTTGGCAGCAGTGCCTTGTAGGCTTGGACCATGGTGGATTTCTTTGGAGCCTGTCTGCTGTAGCCTTTTAGGAGTTGTTTCTTGATTGGTTAGTACAATGTAGGGCATTGTCTCCTGAAGATACAGAGCTTACTGACAGATAGGATGGTTTTAGAAACTGGTAGAAATTGGGTGTCAGGTCCAGACAGCACAATTCAAAAAAAAAAGAAGCGTGGAAAGTCAGCGAGAATGTGCATTTGATTCACTTGTCCTACTGATTACTTATAGTGGAGATATTTTACAATTCTTTACCAGGACTGTCCAGAAAAGGTATGCTGTATCTTACTTGAAAACTTTATAGGTTGTAGGGCAGTCCCACATGGGATGGGAGATAATGTCCAAAAAAGGTCTGGTACATTTTTTCACCCCCACAGATTTTTCTGTACACAGTTGAAGGCCTGACCAAGAGAAAAAAAGGAAGTCTGAATAGGTTTAGTGGGTTTGAAAACTATGATAGAACATTCCTTAAGAACATTCTTAAAGCTTTCTGTTTATGGTCAGTGTTTTGGTCTGTACCTGCTCTTAAGTCTTCCATGCGATGTTTACATTGTTGTGGCTCCTAATCTAATTTCTGTCCTCACTCTCTCACTTGCTGTGTGAGAACAGGATGGTTCATGTGGGAGGAGGAATGCAGGCAGCAATTATAAGCTGGTTCAGAGTTGAAGTGACAGTAGGACAGGAGAACAGGGAGGTTGTAGCTTTGGGAATCAGCTGTCTGAGGGGAAGAATTCTGTAATGAGCAGTTTTTCTGTTTCAAGTCATCTGGTAGTTCTTGTGTGCTAAGCAAAGTGAGATTTTGTATTTTGGGTTTTTAAAATTTTTTTTACAAAAGGTAGATGATGGGGGAGTGGACTGCTGAGATGCTGAGACTTGGGCACTTCATGAAGGAAGTTCGACTGTTGTGGCTTTTCTAGTTTGTTTTTTTCTTTGACTCTCTAATCAGAGTTTGGGACAGGTCAAAAATTGCTGGATTGAAGTGTGCTTAAAAACATTAATAAACAGGTGGTTATACTGTATGGTGTTACCGTGCTTGCTTTGCAGTGGGAATTGGAGCACGCAGCTGGAAAGGTTAATTCTGTTTTCTCTCTCTGACAGCTGTGGCAAGCCCTGTCCTGTGGCAGAAGGAGTGTGTGAAGGGGCCGGAGGCGTGGTGTCAGAGCATTCGCACGGCGTCGCAGTGCGGGGCGGTGAAACACTGCCAGCAGAATGTCTGGAACAAGCCTGCCGTGGTAAGTGTCAACCTCTGAGACCTCCCAGGCCCACCTGCGGCTGAGGTGGCTGGTTTCCATATGCTGAGGAAGATTTCTCAAGCCTCTGATTGGAGTTAAGTGCTACATCTGACTGTGCCGAGGTTGCCATGCCTTCATGTCGGTGCTAGATAAAGGTTGCATTTCACTGCTCTGTCTTGCACAACTTGTCTGCTGACTTCTCGTGTGACCTGTTGCACAATCACCCAGCAATGTATGGAATGGAGCTTGTGGATTTCACTTGTTCCTCTTTATTACTGACTCCTAATTCATAGGAATCTTTTCTGAACTTGAGCAATTATTATGAAAAAAGCTGTGTGTTTCTTTAGGTCTTTCTCAAAGGTTACAATTCCCAGAAAGATGCAGCATATGCTAAATTATGAAAGTCACGACAGTAAATAATAGTACAAATGTTACATTTAGTGCAGCTTTTCAAGTTGCATTTGCACTAAATGTGAGGGCTGCTTTACTAGATGTAGCTGTAGTTTGGATATTGTTTCACAGTTTTCTAGGGGAGAAAAAGGTGTTTTACTCACAGATGCATTCAGTCCACATTGGCTGTGTCTGTGCAGAGGTACTTCAGTTTAAGGAAAAACAGGGAAGGGAGGAATGTCAGAATACCATTATAATGATAGAAGCTGCCTGAAATGTTCTAAGATTAGTAGCAAGTATGAATTCACTGAAGAGAAAGGTAAAAGGAGAAGGTGGCTTGGGGCGATCAACTTTATACTTCAAGGGACTGGGACAAGGTGAAATGAGCAAGTGGTAGCATGCCAGCTTCTTCATACAGTGTTGGTTTACTGAAGAAACTGGAGCTAGACATGCTTGAAATAGCCTCACTCTTTGTTTAAAAATACCTTTTCCCACCTTGGCCTCAACCAGTATTTCTTCCTTAACTTAATTCAAAATCTAATGTTTATTCTTTGTCTTGTTATTCACACACTGCTCTTACAGGCACTTAATTCTTTCTCCAAGTAACTCTCTGCTTTGCTCTCCAGAGCAGTATTCCCTGTGACTTGTGTAAGGAGCTTGTGACAGTGGCTGGCAAGGTTTTGAAGGATAATGGCACCGAGGTAAGCAGGGCTCCTTTTCTCCTCGCCCCAAAACACTATTTGGTTTCAGGATCTCATGGTGAGGGGGCGGAAAAGTAGTCTGTGTTGTTTTCCTAACATAAGCAGCAGATGTTGAAAGTGCATGAGGGAAAGGCTTTTAAACAGCCTTTACTGGTTTAGAAATTAGCAAATTCTAGAGCCTCCCATGCCTTAACACATCTGTGATTGACTGTAGAGGCTTAATAAAATTATTCTTGTGCCAGTGGGGCATCAATCTTAAAAGGTGGGGCACTGCAGTCTCTAGGAATCGGTAGTTACACCAAGTGGCCTTCGTTTTGGTTTGTGGGCACTGCTTCCCTTTTTCTTTTGTCAACCTGTGAGTACTTTGTATAAATAAGTCACTGTCCCACAAGCCCATAAGTTCACTTTCTCCTCTTAAATGTAAATATTTGGTTCTGGTAAGGCTGGACTGTGCAGGCCACACAAGCAGTATTACATGTTTTTGCTGTGGCAGGATCTCATTGAAGGTCCAGAACTGGGGAAAATACATCTATAGTGTAGAACCACGTTCTTGTTTTGCTTGTTGCTACATGGACCTACCTGAATCCAAGGAGCTTGTTTCAGGCTTTGTATTGAGCATTTTGGGAATGGAAGGAGCATTTGAGAGAGAGAGATAATTTATCTATGCTCACCACATCTTTCATAGGATGAGATCCGCTCCTACTTGGAAAAGACGTGTGAGTTCCTTCCTGACCCAGGCCTGGTCTCTGAGTGCAAAGAAATCGTGGATTCCTACCTTCCAGTTATCATGGATATGATCAAGGAAGAGCTTGTAAGTAGATAATATTTTCAGCTGTTGGTATTAAAAGTTGTGCTCCTGTTGATGCCTGAATTTCTCTTCTGCCTAAGATTGTGCATATGATCCTTCAATCCTGTGTGGATCACTGGTAGTATTAGTTTGAAGACTGCTTCCTTGCTGTGAAACATTTTCCCTGTCTTGCCATGTTTCAGCTGAATGACTCTCTACTCTGAGCTTTAGAAGTGGCATCAGTTTGGAGCTTTATGTGTCTATCTTGTCTCCCGTAGGATAAACCTGAGGTTGTGTGCAGTGCCCTTGCTCTGTGCCAGTCCCTTCAGAAGCACCTTGCAGCAATGAAGCTCCAGAAGCAGCTCCAGACCAATAAGATCCCAGAGCTGGACTTCTCTGAACTGGCATCCCCGTTCATGGCTAACGTGCCTCTTCTCCTTTACCCTCAGGACAAGGACAAGCCCAAGCAGAAGCCTAAGGTAAGGGTGCCAGGGCTGTTCCAGTGTGGACCATATGTATAATCTTGGATTAGTTCTACAGTCTGTAAAGGCAAGTCCTGCGCTGTGCTGTTGCCATCCAGGACTGTGGTAATCAAGCAGGTCTTGCTTGAAACAATTTCTTCTGAGAGAAAGCTTGGCACCAGGGTTCAAAGGAAGAACAACTCTTCCCATATTTTGAGCAACCTGCTAGCTGTGCCCCTTAGGGGATGCATTTGTCTCTGAATATAGAGGTGACAGACTGGATTGGAAAAGAACAAATAGTTGACAAAGGGGAATAGATGAGGCAATGAACTTGGGTGCAGAGGCTGAGTGTTGACAGCAGGCCGGGGTGTGGGAGTTGAGCAGTGACTGGGTTGAGAACAGGCTGCTGTGGGTGGAGCAGGTAAGATCTATGCTGGATTTAGAAACCTCCCCACTGTGGTCTGTAACAAAACCAAGAGATGTGAAGATTGGGTATCTTAACTGTCATCTCTGCTTTGGAGCCAAGTAGGTACCTAATCTCCATCTAGTGGCTGGTGCACACACCAGCAGTAGCTTGTCTCCCTACTAGCTCAGGCTTCAAAGTATTCTACGGGGTATTTATTAAGGTTTGTATATAGCTCAGAATAGCTTGTAAAACTTGGTAGTAACAGAAGCTTCTAAAACATGTCATGTGAAGTTATGTCAACTTCAGTTTCCTTTCACTCTTTGTCCAGGCGAGTGGGGATGTCTGCCAAGATTGCATTCAGCTGGTCACTGATGTTCAGGAAGCTGTGAAGACAAACTCCTCTTTTGTAAAGTCTTTGGTTGCTCATGCCAAGGAGGAGTGTGACCGTTTGGGACCTGGGATGTCCGATATGGTAAACTGTCCTTTTTTGTAGAAGAATTCTGTTCCTGTAAGCAAACATAGAATAGTTTGCTCTGTGCCTTAATCCCTTGATCGTATTCTCTATTTAATATCACAAAGGACACTCTGTTGCATGTGTTAACACAGTAGAACAATAGCACTGAAATTGTAAACGTAATGGTCAGGAAGGTTGGGTGGGGTGTGTGGACTGGGGCAGAGGAGAAAGACTCCAGATCGTTTCTAGCCCTTAAAGGCTTTTTTCACAAAAATGGTCTGGCTGGGTAATGTGGTCGTATCAGTGAGGGAGAGGGCTTTTTGCCCTGAGAGGAAGAGAAAAGGCTAAGCAGTTATCTGTGCAGCAGTTTTATAACCTGCAATGCTATTTTGTATTTGGGACAAGCTTTGAAAGACCTGTTGTTATAAAGTAGAACAGGTAAATTAATACCTTGAGATGTATTAGAAAATTCTAGATGAACTCTACAACATGAGTGGTTTGATAGTCACGAGACTTTCTTTTCCGAATTCCTGCAGTGCAAGACCTACATCTCTGAGTATTCTGACTTGGCCATCCAGATGATGATGCACATGGTAAGATCAGCAGAGTGTAATATTTGCTCTCAGTTAATTTTTCTGGCTTGTGTAGCTGGCTTCCTTGGAAACAGGAAACATGCACTTTAGTAAAACTTTGGGGAGAGCCCTTGCTCTGTAAGTCTTGGTGTTAAAGCTTTGAACTTGGTGTTTGATTGGATAGTAATTTCAGTTTCAAGATGCTTTCTTCAGCACTTTTCCTTCCATTTTATAACCTCTTCTGCAGTGCAAAAGGCACTCTAATCCTTTGAAATGTGAAGATACATTACACATGTTCCTTTATATTCTTTTATCTCAGACCTGTACTTACACCACTTCCCCCTCCCCCAAATACTGTGTTAAGGATATTAGAGTTGTCTTTGTCACAGTTTTCCAAAATTGGTTCATGTGTTAGAGATAAGGTGTCTCCTGGAAGCAAGGCTAAACATCCTTCTGGAATTGCTGTCTCAGGGCTCCTGCTCTCTGGGCTCTTGGCAGGAGCCATGCAAAGTGAGTGGTACCTTCTGCAGCAACATGCATTTACCTCTGACCACCTCCATAGCACCTCTTTATCCAGAGAGCTGAGGGCCTGTAAAAAAAAGGGCATAGCCTTTCCTTAGAGAATGCAGTCCTTAGATGCCACAGGTGATGCAACAAATTACAGGTGAGTTTCTGAGTAGAATATGTGGCTGACTTGAACCTGAATTTAGCAACATAGTGGCCTTTTTTTGTTTCCAGTTGCTAAAGGCTACTTAGAAGCTCATCCTGTTTCTTAAACATTCCGGGGGGAAGTCAGTCTTTGTTCCAACAGCGCACTAAGTTTCTCATTTTAAGTATTGCAGTGCGGTGTGTTGTTAATACCTGAAATTGGAATATGACTACACCTTGTATGCATCTAAATGTTGTCCGGACTCTTCGGAGGTAGTCTTGCCCAGGATGCCTTAATAACTGCAAATGAATAACGCTGGTTAGCACTGTGCAATTAAATGTGAGTTGCTGTAGCTGAGGATCTTTGGGGTGGGGACTGTGTCATATTCCATTATCTTCGTGGAAAGAATTTATGCAGTTCCAAGTGCTTGACATGTTTTTCTCTTAACTGTTATCTTCAATTTCTCCTTTCTTCCTCTGTCTCCAATCTCCCCTGTCAACAGAAGGATCAGGTAGGTGAGCAACTTGCCTGTGGTGATAGCCTGCTTGTAGTTCACCCTTTGCTCTTAAAGGGCTTGTGGTTCACTTCTTGCTCTCTGTACACATGGTGTGATTGTACTCAGTGCTGACAGATACAAGGGATATTTATGTGATTAAAACAGAGAAAGACTGTAGGCTTCCTCCAGTGCATCAGTCCTACTTCCAGCTCGAGATACCACTTTGTGCTACTAAGACTTCAACTTGATTATGCCTTGGCCAGTAGACCAGAAAATATCCTCCCTCTTACAGAAGAAGGATAGATGTGGAAAAAGCATGCCAGTGGCTCCTGTCAGCTGCTGGTTTAAAGTCTGGGCTCAAAAGGGCTTGAGCAAAGCTGTCCCCAGGTCTTTCCTTGGTTAACCTTTAAATCTAGAACAATGGTATGGATGTTTGAAGCGTATGAACTGAGAAGGTGGAGGCTTCCTAGAGCAATTTGGGCTTTTAATTTAACTTGTCCTGTGAGACCTTGTGTCTGTCATCTCTCTGTGAGAGAACATGTGTGTATGTGGGTGTTGCTGTAACATTAATACCTGGAACTGCTGCTGACAATGCATGAACCAAAGGGCTTGATTTAGAGGTGCTGCCTGGAGTAGTCTGAAGCAGCACAGTATCTCTGGTGTGCTGCTTTTGCCTGTGCATGAGATTGTGGCATGATATATTAATATTAACTCTGGAGTAAGCCTTTGCTGTAGGAAGCTTGTGACAGGTGAGATGCAATCTTCTAATTACCTATAGGACCAAGGGTGTCTTTTTCTAGCTTAAGTAGACTTTAGGTGGGAAAATTCAAGTTTTGTGTCTCACTCTTACAGCCTTTCTCACTTTGGGTATCCTCCTTAGAGCAGTTTGCCTCATGTGTGGCGTTTCTTTGTGCATTTAGGAATGTATGTTTCAAAAAAGAAATGCATGAAGAGTGTGTTTCTTTGAGAAAGACTTAGAAAGCCTTTTTAAAGACTTTGTTTCTGTTTGCTGTTTTCTCTTACTGTGAGAAGAACACATGAAGTTCAGTTGTTGCAATACAAATGGTTAGGCTTGAGTTTTAACAAGCTCAGCTTTTGTTTCTTTTAGGCTGTGTTCAGTAATGCGAGAAACTGTTTCTGTTTGCAGGATGTGATGTTTCTGGCAGCTTTAAAGAAGGTAGTTTGTGGATGAGGAAAGAGGTTCTTTCTTCTAGGCATTTCTTGCAGCTTTTGGGTGAACTCTGAAGTCAGGATAATTGGCCTGTCCTGTGATTACTTAAAGCTGGGGAGCAGCTTTGTGGATGCAGGTCTGATGTGATGCTGCTGGTGGCCTGTTTTGGTGTTGGTAGCTCTTAAGTCAACTCCTTTCGAAGGGCTTGCGTAGTGTGGCTCATGGGACGTGGTTTTTTAAATGGGGTTTTTAACCTCTTTAACAGGAGCTGCTAAATTTCATCCAGTAGCTGTCCTGCCTATAACCTTACCAAATGCTTTGGCAATACTTGAAGTAGAAGTAGTCATGAAACTTTTAGTTGTGTGGGAGCCTTTTAAAATTTTGAGCCCTGCTCACAGGCTCTGTAGAAAGGGCAGAGACTGCTAGGCTTTTAAAAATTAATTGTACATCTCTTTCCAGCAACCAAAGGACATTTGTGCCATGGTTGGGTTCTGTTCTTCCGTGAAGTCTGTTCCTCTTCAGCCTCTGGTGCCAGCTCAGGTGGTTCATGAGGTGAAAATGGAAACTGTAGAGGTAAGATGGGCATTTTGTACTTTGCTTTCCTTTTTGCTTTAGTGTAACAAACTCAGTGAAACAGAAAAAGATGAGCTTTTATACACAGAATAATCCAAGTTTCCCTGCATATAAATTCCTGGCCTTTTCTTGTTTCTGATGCTGATTTGTGAAGTAGGAAATCTGATGAGGTGTTTCAAAACCAAAGCTACAAGGTAATGCTTCAGGACTGATAGGGGAACTCTTGTTCCAGCAGTTCTGAGTGACACCTTAAATGTAAATTCTTAGTTTGAGTTTTGCTCTTTGTTTGGAGTAATACTTTGATCCCTTTTAAAAATGGGGCAGCACTCTCTGTGTGCAGATGGGGGATCAGAGTCAGAATGCTGAAGCTCTTGAGTTTGAAGAAGCACCTTGGCTTCTCCAAAGGTGTTTTTTGCAAACAGGAAGGTGCTCTCAATTCTAGGAAATGTTGTCCTCCATTAAGGTGTTGTAAAAACCACTATATATTTCCCTTTATTTCCGTCTCTGTGGGATTGCTTATTTCTTTGTGTCTACTAAATTCAGCTCCTTATACAGCATGGGGGTTGTAGTCTTGAAATTAGTCATACAAAAGGCCTGTTCATTCAGACAGGCTTTTTGCTCAGGCCTTTGAGGTTGGCTTTGGGTTCTGTGTGACCTTTTGAATACAGCCCAAACTGATCAGCTAGGTGAATGCTTTTAGGAATTGTCCCTGTCAAGTGTGGTCCACTGCTGATGTATTGCTTGTGCATTTCTCTTGTGTACTCAGAAAGCCTTAGTTCAAGAGAAGACATTTTCCTTGTGTGAAATCTGTGAGACCATGGTGAAAGAAGTGACTGGCCTCTTGGAGAGCAACAAGACAGAGGTGTGTGAGTGGTGGGTATGGTACCCCTTCCTAGGCTTTGGCTGAGATGAGGCTGTACTGAAGGGGGAAGGAAAGTTAATTTTATTGCCTGTTTTCACAACAGCAAGATTTCTGTCCTGGGTGGGACAGAAGAGATGTGTTTATGAACTGAGTCAAATTTCTCTCCCTCATTTACTCCTCCTCCCCTGTGCTCCAGGAGGAGATTGTGCATGAGATGGAAGTGGTCTGCCGCCTGTTCCCGGGAAGTGTCAAGGACCAGTGCAAGGACTTCATTGAGGTCTATGGCCAGGCTGTGATTGACATGCTCTTGGAGGCAACGAATCCTGAAGCTGTGTGTGCCATGCTGAAATGCTGTGCAGCCAGCAAGCTTCCCCAGCAGCCAGGTGGGTGATGAGGGGTCTGTAGTGTTCAAAATGAGCTGTTTCAGCTATTATGAGATCTCTCTTGAGGACACTGCTGATACTGCCTCCTTTCTTCTCTTTGGGGGGAACTACCCAAGCACTGATGTTTGGTTTGTGTTTTATTTTTTTCAGTTGTATTGAAACCTGCAGGTGGCTTCTGTGATATCTGTAAGATGGTGGTGGCTTATGCAGACAAAGAGCTAGAGAAGAATGCCACGACAGCTGAAATCGAAGCTTTGCTGGAAAAAGTCTGTCACTTCCTGCCAGAGTCTGTCAGTGATCAGGTAAGGCGTTTGTGCAGGAGGCAGACTAAAAAGCCATGGTCTTGGTGGTTGGGAACTGTCCCTGTTGAGTTGTTTGGTTTACATAGGTCCTAACAGTGACAATTATGCTTAACCTCATTTTCTGAGTGTTTTACCTGATATTCTGTCTACATGCTAATTTTAGGTTCGTCTCTCAAGTGTATCTGCTTCTGCTATAAATGTCCAGGTACTCCTAACAGAGATCTCTGTGTTTGGCCAAATGCCTTGTCTCTGGCTGGAGACAAACTGTCCACAGGTGCAGCTGGGACTGGCTTGTGTCCAGCAACCTGACCCTTCACAAGTATTTCCCTTTACTATTTAGCATCAAGGCATAACAACTTCTCTCGTGCAGTAGAGCAAAGAAAAAAGGGGGGAAAAGACTTGATCTGAGGCAGCTGAGTGACCTTGCAGACCTTGCTGTGTGGCAGCCTGCCTTCCAGTCAGGGCAAGGCAGATGGAGATGAACAGAAGGATGAAACACAGAATCCTGGAATGGTTTGGGTTGGAAGGGACCTTAAAGACTAATTCCAACCCCCCTGCCATAGGCAGGGACATCTTGCAGAGTATTTGAGAAAACTAGAGAGCAGCTTCTCTTGTTGGTTTTTTTAACAGCCTTCTCTGCTAAAGGCTGGGAGGAGTTTGGGGTGCGGGGGGTTAGGTTTGCTCAGTTCTCATCCTTGGTAGTTGGCAGTCCTTTGAATAGATGTCTGCTTTTAAGAGCCTGAATTGACTGGCTGGATTGTTGGACTAATTTGCAGTCCGGAAAGGTTTGCCTGGAAATCCTCTGAGGACAGTGGGTGGGAACAGTTGGTTTGTTGTTTTTTTTTCCTCAACACTGATCCTATTCAGGGGATTAATGAAGTAATTGGAAGTAGGCTGCTGTAATTCCAGTGGGACACCTGTTAGACCACTGATACCAAGATTTACCTGGAAATCTTATTACGTGGCTGCCGAGCATCAGCAAGTGGCAACTGCTTGTAAGTTTACTGGGGATAGAATATAGAGGCTTAAAGCAGCTGTGGAGCAGCTCTTCCTGCTGTGAGGCTGTTCAGTAGCTGTGGTTGGTTTATTAATCGGTGCTGTTCATCTCTGCTGAGAGCAGCAGCATCTTCCTGAGCTCTGGCAGTGGCCTCTCCACTAGAGGGAGAGAGGCTGTTCCTGGCAGGAAGTGCTCCTGCTGCTGCCTGGTCTGAGGGAGTGAGTAACTTGAGTCCAAGTGCTTAGGAGTCCTTGCTACTGTCCTGCACAGGATGTTTGTCTCCAGCTGGTTCCATGTGCTTTCCTCTTGAGACAGGAGTGATCTCCATGATCAGAGACGAAGCTTTGCAGTCAAAGCTTCTCCTGCTTGGTTCTTTTCCCAAAGCCTGTCCTGTTTTGGTTCTTTTCCTTGTGATCCCTTATCTCCTCATAGTCTGTCTGCAGACAGCTGCAGGCAGGTATGAGCTAGCAAAAACAATGTAGTTGTGTGATTAGTGCCTGACTCCTTTGCCATCTGCAGAGCTCAAGCCTCTGCTGTATCCTTGGTGGACTGTGTCGTTGGGGTGTTCGGGGTAGCATGCAGGCCTGCCTGCTGCAGACCACACATTCCTCTGCTTTCAGAGGCTCCAACAGAAGAATCCCTCACCCTGTGTTTTGTTACAGTGTGTGCAGTTTGTGGAACAGTATGAACCCGTGGTTGTGCAACTCTTGGCAGAGGTGATGGATCCCACTTTTGTTTGCACTGTGAGTATTGCATTTGGTTTTATTGAGTGCAGGCTCTGATACAGTCCTGCCTACTGTCCTGGGTGCCTTTCAGTGCCCAGCATGCAGGAACTCTGCTGGAATCAAAATCAGCATGCTGAATGCTTAGAGCAAGCCCCTTGAGCAAGGCCTGGGGCTTCCTGAATTGGACAGCTGTCTGACTGCCAGCCTAGCACAAGGGAGGGCAGGAGAGAGCTGCCAGTGGTTATCCACTGCTGAGGTTCAGTGACAGGGTGTTGTGATGTGCCCTGAGTGGGGTGGGAGGTAAAGTGACATTTCTTGAGAAAGGTCCCTCTCTAGAAGACGTTTTTCAAAGCTTGATACGAAGGAGTTGCAGTAACTTAATTCTCCCCTGGGTCGGGTTACAGCTTTGTGGCTGCTGGTTCAGCTGCAGGTGTGACCTCAGTGAGAGCTCCTGCAGCTGCCTCAGTGCAGCTTCCACACTCATTCTCAGGTGGAAGCTCAGACATAAGGCTGGACTTGAGATTTCTTGATGCAATTAGAAGGGTGTTGACTGTGCTGCTCTTTTCCCAGAAACTCGGAGTCTGTGAGTCAGCTAAAGAGCCTCTCCTGGGGAATGATGCCTGTGTCTGGGGTCCAGGCTACTGGTGTAAGAACATGGACACTGCTGCTCAGTGCAACGTACGTAAAGCAGGGTTCTGCCTCCAGTTTCCTATTGATCCTTGACAGCTCCTTCTGAGCTACCTCTGGCTTCTACCACACTTAGAAGTGGATGAATTCCAGTTCAAAAAAAAGCAAATGGGTACTAGTTTGATTAAAGGGTGTTTCATAGCGCTTAGCTTTCCTCTTCTTTTTGTGTCCCCCGCCTGTCTGCTAGTATTTCAGAATCTATAGTAAGGGACAGTGTCAGCTTTATATTTAGTTAGTGTTCCTGCAGCCAACAGACCATGTCACAATCCCTCATCAGGCTCTAAAAATTGGCTTCCAGTATTGCTTTTTCTGCCGGGCCTTAATGGCTAAGGGTCATCAGCCTTTTCCTAAAGCTCCTGGCTGGTGGGACCAAGGATGTTATTTATTCTAGTCCTCTTTGAAATCACTTACTTTAAGAAAAACATTTGCTCTCAAGATCTTGGCTCAGGATAAGGTGTTGAACTGCTTGTTTGCAAACTGGCTTTTTTCCACTAATATCAGCTGTTTCTTCCCCTTTAGGCTGTTGATCACTGCAAACGTCATGTGTGGAACTAGAAGAAGAATTTCCAGTTCTGAAAGTTTGCCGTGGCTCTTAGGAAATGTGGGCCGAGGTTGGCGGAGAGCTGTATCTCACCTGTCCCTCCTCTCTGCCTCATTAACAATTTGACCTTCAAGTTCCTTCGTTGTAACTCTTCTGTAGCAGTGCTGCTGTTGAAGGATCAGATCTTCATCGTTGACTTAACAAAGATATTTCTGATTGTACAGTTTAACTCATTATGCTCCTAAAAATAGTCAGTGTGTTGTAGATTTTTTTTTTTTAATTGATAGGCTAAAGTGGTTTTTTATGTGCTGGGAGGAATGACAGATGGTGAAATCAGACAAGGCTCTTATATTTTAATTTAAAAAAAAGAACAAGATAGTGACTAAACTTTCAAATGTCTTTCTGTAGGCAGCATTGGGAAGATTTTATATGCTTTGCATTTTTAACATCTGTCTGGAACGTTTCTTTTCTGTGTATGGGAACTCTAAGGGATAATATTGAATCTGGAAATCCTTTTGGCTGGAATTTTCAAAGCTCTACAGATGCAGAGGAGGGGGCTTTGTGTGCCCAGCTAACTTTCAAAGTAACTGGTACTTAAAAAGATGCATTTGAGTGATCACGCTTGTGGCTCATGGTGTTGTTATAGCTAAGGAAAACCCTCCCTCAGCTTTTGATCACATCCTTCTGATTTCCTTGGACTGCTCTGTCTCAGCATGGGTGTTCTGCTGCCAAGCCCTGTCCAGCGGGCTGTCAGTCTCCTGAAGCATGCTGGCGTACCTGGGGAATGACTCTGTTTTTTCTTATCCTAGTTGCTCAATTCTGCTTAGTCTTGCAGCTTCCCACAAGCAGCCAGCTGGGTGCTGCGGAGGTAGCGTGAGCTGTCACTGGAAGATGGAGGAGGATCAAGTCAGCAGGAGCTGGGAATATGTCAAAGGGAGTTCAGCATTGAAGGCGGAATTTGTGGAAAAACGGGTTTTATTGTAAAGTGTTTGTTCCTCGATGTGCTTTTTCTCTCACAGCATATTTCAGTCATCTGAAACTTGTGAGGTGCTGTGAGGCCTGGGGGCACCTCCCCCTGCTACCCCACCCACTCTCACTGATACCCTTCTGAGTAACTGGAGGTATGAGTCGTTACCCAGAGTTCCCATTTCTGTTGGGAAGTGCAGCAAGCAGAGATGGCAGGTGGTAGGAACACTGAAGTAGGTGTTTGAAGCTCTGCTGGCACACTTGACAGCCTGCCTTTCAGACCTCTCTGAAATTCCACTGAAATGGCCTGAAATCCCAAAAAACAGCCTTTGAGGCAGGCTGCTACCTTGGGAACACGGCAGGCCCTTGATGTGAAGGGTCCTTGGGAATGAGAATCCTGCTTGTATTGCTTGGGATGGACCTTGCATTGGGTGTGCACTTCTGATCACGGTAATCCCCAGAACAGAGGCACCGAAGTAGCTCTGAGGAGACCTTGGGAAAGAGCAGCTGGGCAGAATGTGGAGCTTTGAAAATTCCAGTCCTATTCAGAAAGATGCTGGTAACTCCTGCTGTTCCTACGGTGTGTGGGGCATGCAGGAGCTCCCCTAAAAACACTGTAGCAGCAAGTAGAGTATTTTTCATTGGAAAACCACTGGACTGGCCTGATTTAGTTGATCTGCGTACATACTAAAAGCCTGGGCAGTGCTGACAGATGCCAGCAGAGGTTGGTCTCTCCTGTTTCCTGAATGCTGAAGCACTCGTGGCTTTAAACAAGAGGAAAAAAAAAAGGAAAATTTCCCCTAAAGACATAAAACACCTGCAGCTTTCTGTCCTGGCAGGCTTGTGCAGTGGTTCTGGTGGTGTATCCCAGCTGGGGTAGATAGAGCAGATAGGAAATGGGCTCTGTTCTTTGGCATCTCTGCCCTGGAGGGACGGGCTGTGTTACACCACGGCATGGAGGGTGGCATGTGGTGTTTTAAACTGGATGGTGTGGATCTTTCTTGGGGGGAGGTGGGGCTGCACTGACAACTTGGCAGGTTGGGAAGGTTTCATTTTCTTGGCGTTTTTAGTAGGATTCATGCTGGTGACCTGCTGGGCAAGGCAAACCGGGGGAAGTCCTGTGCTGCCGCTGGGAGTCCCTTTAGTTTTTTCCCTTCCTGTGGACCGTGGCACCTGACCTGCTTGAATCGTGCTGGGGGGACACGTGCAGTTGCTTTCTAAAGAACATTGTCTTGATTTTTTTCTTTTTTTTTTTTTT
>VXAD01008109.1:45110-110532 GCA_013399195.1 Dicrurus megarhynchus
CACAAAAGCTTCCTTAATGAACAATAAAAACTTCTGTAAACCGGTAAGTTCATGTGTTTCATTTTTTTTGTTGGCAAAGGATCTTGTTGAGGTTCCCCATGGCTGCAGCACCAAGAGAAGGCACATCCCAAGGTGTCACTAGGAACCTGGGACTGAATGGATTCAGGTTCCCATTAAGCTGCGTGTCCCATCAAGCCTTTGTTCTGCTCAGCGTGGTTGCAGGTGGAAGAGGCTTGCCTGGGATTGCTTCTGCTCTCTTCCCTGGACAAACACAACGCCTGGTGTGAGGCAACAGCCCCGTGTTGCAATCACTGCCTTGCGCAGGCCAGAGGGACTTCTTGATACTGGCCTTCCCTGCTGACTTGCATTTAACGCGGCTTCCCTTGTGTCCTCATTCCTTGCTTGATTTCAAATAAAATATAAAAATGTCATTTAAAGGCAGGGAACATGGTGCTGTTGTGTGGCTCCAGGATGGTTTTCCCTGTCTGTGCTAGCCCTCTGCAGCCAGGTTGGTGTTGAGCAGCAGGTTCTGGGCTGCTTCTGACCTCCTGGGAATACCTGCCTGGCTCTGGTCCCTCCCTCCCTGGTGCTGATTTTATAATCAAGGCATAAAGTGAGGGGTGTGGTAATTGCCCTGCGTAGGTGTGCATTCTCACTGCTTCTCCCAGCCCATCCAAGATTCCTCAGTCTGGGAGCAGCATAGGAGAGGAACCAGCCACTGAGGACTCTTAGGAGCGGCATGGAGAGCAAATGGAGTGGCTTGGTGCTGATCATTTCTGTGTGCCTGGGCTCCTACCAAGGTAAGGCCAGGCCTGGGGGTAGGTAGGACACGGAGAGCCCAGAAAACTGCTGAATCCCAAAACTATTCCCAGTATTGATGTCTTAAGTGACATAATGTGCTTCCTCATTCCTCTGGTGTTGGAGTTGGGCAGAGGAGAGCTGGGGAAGGTGGCACCACTGGCTGCTTTACCACCTGTATATGAGTGTTAGAACTTAGGCCCTTGAAGGTGATCTCAGGGCAAAGAGGGGTTTGTTCCCTCCCTTCTCTGGGATTCAGGCACAGCTGGTGGTGTGCTGGGGCATGGATGGAGGGAAGCCAGTTGATGGGGTGTCTCTGCAGCAGTGGGGGAGAGGGGCTGCTCTCTCTCCTGCCCTTGGTATTGGGGCCTGGCTGCCAACGAGCGAGCTGGGGAAAGCCACTTGGTTGTCACAATGGAGTGACCATGCTGCCACCTGAAGCTGTCCTTTTCCTGATGGTCCTCATAGGAGATGCGGGAGCAGGAAGTTGCCTCTGCTGTTGCTTGCTGAGCTCCGGGAAGGCTGATGGGGTGATGTGCTGTACTCACCTCAGGAGCCCTCTCGTCGGGACTTGGGTCTCTGTGAGCGAATCCTGCTGCAGGCAAAGCTCTGCTGCTGTCCCTTAGTCATGCCCCTGTCTAGCCCCAGGAAACAAGCTGGGAAAGGCCTGTTTCTAACCTCTGGTCCTTGCTTGAGGCCAAATCACTGCTTCCTGGGGAAATCTTCTCCAGAATAAGTGGAGCCCCGCTGTTGTAAGCAAACCCCCCATGTTTTAGAGTGAAGAGTCCTCCTTGCACCCCGGTTACCCCAGGCTTGGCCTACTGGGCTCCTCCGACGTGAGCTGCCCAGGCTTTGTGGTGGAGGACTCGTGAGTGCGCAGGTGTGGCCTGGGGTGGGGGGACGTGTCCAGGTGTTCCAGCCAGCAGCAGGCAGAGCAGGAAAGTTCACCTGTGCTCGGCACGTCCAGCCTGGGGTGACACCTGCCCTGGGAGCCAGCGGGGGCTTGGCTGCACGGAACGGGGGTGCTGTGGGACCAGGGACCCTGCAAGCCCTGGAGAAGGATTTGGGAGCTGGGAAGAGCGTATTTATGGTTCTTGCTGTAACAGGGGTGTGCGCCAGGCCGGGAATTGGGGCGCTGGGGCCCACGCTGCCACCCCCGGGGTTTACGTCACAACCGGCTCGCCCGGCTCGGCCGGGGTGCTCCGAGGCTCCACGGAATGCCAGCACAGCCCTGCCAGAGCTGGAACCTGGTGCTGGATCCCCCCTGAGCAAAGCCCACCCCATCCCCCGGGGCTGGCAGAGCGGAATAGGGCAGCTGTGGCTGGCCTGGGACCACAGTGGCACGGGAGCATCCCTGCCTTGCTCCTTTGCCAAAAATGGCATCACCTAATAACCCTGCTGCCTGTGTGCCTGGCAGCATGAGGTGGCTCCGGCATGGCTTTGAAACATGTAGGAGAACTCGCGGGACACCAGCTGCCCCAGTTGCTTGCCCCATGGCAGTGGTTTCCATTGGGGGAAGCTCCCCCTGCTCTCAGCTGTTGGGTGTTATGATTAGTCCTAATTACTTTCTGGCCCAGCACTTGAGTTTCAGCTTGAGCTGGCCGAAGAGCAAGCACTGAGCCGAGGATCTCTGTGAGCCAGAAAAGTTCAGGACCAAACCACCCGTGCCTTCTAGATTCCCCCTGATCCCCCTGTGGGATCAACAGAGGGCTGTGAGAAGAGCTGGGGGACCAGCTCAGAAAAAAGCTGTGGGGTTGTTTTCTCCCGTCTCCTTGGTTTTGGTGCTGCCCCTTAATGTCTCTGCTGACTTGCAATTCCTGTTTGCCCTGATGCTGGGGCCGGGGTTGAAAACATAAATATATCCCTCTCAGCTGATGCAGCGAGCTCGGCATCGCGCAGCTGGGGAGGTGTGTGGGAAGCCTGGGAAACCGGGGGAACTCGCCCTGCCCCGGGGCTCCCCNCTCTTTTGGGGGCAGGCGGGACTGGTGGGGGGCTTGGGACTCCTCTCCCCACAACCCTCGGCCCAGGGGACTTTCCAGGGTGGCCCTGGGCACCTCACGCTGCCGTCTCATGGATGAGCTGGAGGCGTTGCCAAAATCCAGCATGCAGGGAAAGCAGCTTTTGGGGAGAAACCTGATAAGGGCAGGGTTGGGTGGAAAGAGCAGTTTCTGCCTTTGGCTTTATTCCTGCTCTGCAAAATCAGACAGGGCTGGGGCATAAAAGCTGGATGCAAACGCTTGGAGCGGGGAGGGTTGTGCTTTGCTTAGAAACGCCTCTTGCAAGAGGGTCTGCAGCAGGGTCTGCCTGTCCCTCTGCTCGGGTGCTGCTCCGTATATGCCCCCAAATTGCCGGAGCACCTCCCAGCAAGGCAGCGAAGGGCTTGGGCTGTGTCCTCTCCCCGTCTCCTCCCCAGCCGCGTCCTGGGTGGGCACAGTTCCCGGTGGAAACAAACACTCGCCCCATCAAAAATGAGTCCTGACACACCAAGGTGACAATTAAAGCGCTGCTCTTGCGCCACGCCACCGCGCTGCCGGGGCGGGCCATGCCGCCGCTGCCGTGCCGGGGATTTACAGTCAGGAGAAAATGCTGTCGTGGGGAGGAAATAAAACCAAAAGAACCCCACCAAAAGTGGGGTTGCTCAATCGTTGCCCGGGGCCGTGGCGTGACTATCCGGCTGCCGTGCGGGGCTAAGCGCCGGCGCCCCGGGTTTGCCCGTTTTGCAAGATTTATTGCTGCTTTTATAAGCAGCCGCCTCCGCAGCGTGTCAGAAGGTGCCGTGAGGTTGAGGATGAGCCCCAAATTCCCTTTGCTTCTGACCCTGTGACATCCCCTTGAAAAAGCTGGCAGCCTGGCAAAGCCGACCTTAAAAAATCATTTATAAACGAAACAACCTCCCCACGACTTTGGGAGTTGAGGTGGAATCACAGCGGGAGGGTGAGGAGCATCACCCCTAGCTCACTGTGGTGCAGATACGGAGGTTAGTTTGGGGTCTTGGGGTGCCTCGTGGGCTGACCGTCTCCTCTCCCCTCTTACAGCCGGGGCCAGCCCCCTCCACGAGTGTGGCGAGCGGCCGGAGGACTGGTGCCGCGACGTGGAGACCGCGGCCAAGTGCGGGGCACTGGAGCTCTGCCGGCTCACCGTGTGGGACCGGGCCCTGGGGGTAACCGTGCTGGGAGCAGGGAGTGCGGGGGGCTGCGGGAGAAGTGCCCATCTGCCCCAGAACATGGAGATGGCAGGAGAATCCCAGCCTGCCCACCCCAGCATCTGGCGCCCTCAGGCAGCAACGTGTCTGCAGAGTAAATGGCAAAAATCAATGGGTGCCCCGGGACGTTCCCAAGTGCCCCATGGTGGGGTGGAGGATTGGGATCTGGGGAGCAAGTGGTGGGTCTGGGTGCTGTGACAGCATCCCCACATGTCCCCTCTCTCTCAGCAGAAGGGTATCCCCTGTCACCTGTGCCAGATGGCGGTCTCTGTGGTGGGCAAGATCCTGCAGGACAACTGCACCGAGGTGGGTCTCAGTAGGAAGGGGGTGTGGGGCTGATGTTCCTCCCCACCAACACCACTGAGGCCCTGAACACTCTCTCTGTCACCCAGGAAAAGCTGCGGCTCTTCTTGGATAAGAAATGCCAGTACCTGCCCTTCCAGGACTGGTCTGTCAAGTGCAAGAGGATGGTGGACACCGGCATTCTCGTGCTCGTCCAGCTGGGCAAGCAAGTGCTGGTAATGCAGAGGAAGCCGCTGGGTTTGCATTTCTCGGTGGTTTGGGATGTCTTAGGGGCTTGCAGAGCAAAGGATGCTCCTGGAGCCTGGGACAAACCATCTGAAGGACGTGATGGAGATGGAAATGACCCGGGGCAGGGTGGAGGTGGTGGATGTGATGGGGCAGATGCAGCCTCAAGCCCCCACTCCTCTGCTCCCCCAGTCGGAACCGAAGGTGGTGTGTGGGACCATCAAGTTGTGCCAGCCCCAGAACAGACCCACGGGGACCTTGAAGTATCAGAAGCCACCACCAGCTGCCCCAGGTCCCACCCAGGACTTCACCGACCTGATCGCCCCCTTCATGGCCAACGTGCCCCTCCTGCTCCATTCCCAGGACTTGCCTCATGGCGAGGCCCAGGTACTGTGGCATGGACAAGAATGGTGCTGATCTTGGAGTCATGGAATGGTTTGGGTGGGAAGGGACCTTACAGATCATCTCAATCCAAACCCCTGCCACAGACAGGGAATGTGCCCAGGTTGCTCCAAGCCCCATCCAAGCTGGCCTTGGACACTTCCAGGGATGGATCAGCCACAGCTTCTCTGGGCAACCTGTGCCAGTGTCTTAATGCTGCTCAGGGATGAAAATCCCCTAAAAGCATCACCTACTTAACAACAATTAGAGAAAGCCCCTAAAATTCCTGTGGAGATGAAATGACTTCTGGTTGGGGGTGTCACCAGTTTGGGGGGATATTTCAGGATGCAGGAGGGAACCAGAGAGATGCTGGTCAAAGCGCTGCCCCAAATTGCAACCAGTATTTAAATCCCAGCCCTGCAAATGCAGGTATTGGGTGGGGTGGGGGGTGTGTTTGATTTTATTTCAGGGGGTACCAATGTGTCCCTGCCCTTGTTATCCTGCAGGAGATGGAAGAGGTGTGTGGTCACTGCCTGCAGCTGGTGACAGCCGTGCAGCTGGAGCTGGGGGCCAACACTGCCTTCACCTGGGCGCTGGTGGGCCACGCCAAGCGGGTGTGCGAGACCCTGACACCCGACCTGGCACAGAGGGTGAGGGGGCCAGCAGGGAATCACACAAGGGTTTGGGCTGGAAGGGGCCTTAAAGACAATCTCATTCAACCCCCTGCCATGGGCAGGGACACCTTCCACTAGACCAGGTTGCTCCAAGCCCTGTCCAGCCTGGCCTTGAACACTTCCTGGGATGGGCTCTCTTCTCCTCCTCGATGGGAGCATCTTTTGCAGATGCCTGCCCAGGTGGGGGTGTCCACTGTTGGGCACTGAGGCCGTGTCTCCCTCCCGCAGTGCAAGCGCTCCCTGGCCGAGTACACGGACACGGCTGCCCAGCTGCTGCGCTACATGGTAAGAGGGTGAGGGCTCCCCGGGGGTGCCAGGGGGGACTGGGTGCCAGCTGGGGGACTGAGTGGGACAGCCAAGGGGCCTCATCAGCACATGCTCCCTTTTTTTTAAGTTAAACTCACTGCATTATATTCCTACAAAATTTAAATGTTTTTTCCCCTTCTCGCTGGCTTGCAACTGCTGTAATTATATTTTATGTTCATTTTTTCTTGCCATTTTCTGGTCCCTCCACTGGTAGCAGGCTGAGGTAAGTGAGACCCATGCCCTGAGAGGCTGAAATTCCCCTCCATGGGGGACATTGCCCGCCTGATTCAGGATGTCTCTCTCCCCAGGACCCAATGGAGCTGTGTGGCCAGCTGGGACTCTGTGCCTCCACCTCGGCACTGCCCCTCCACACGCTGCTCACAGAGAAGGTGATGCAGGTCCTGAGCATGCTGGGGGTAAGTGGGGACCCCCCTCCCCAGTTCTGCTGTGATCCTTAAAATGCAAATCTTGTGAAGAGGGAGCCTTATTTTGTATTTTATTTCCTCAAGCATCTCCATTTACCCAAGGGGGGGCATGCCTTACATGGGGGATGGTGGCGGAATACGATGAGGGTGGCTCTGGGGGGGCTCGGCATGCATCCCACCACCTTGTCCCGACAGGACAGGGTGGGGAGCACTCCACTGTGTGACGTGTGCCAGTTCACCGTGAAGACAGTCGAGAGCCTCCTGGAGAACAACGTGACAGAGGTGAGCCCCACTGCTGCGGTCTGGGGCTGGGGGGGCTGGGACAGGGGGCAAAGGGGCAGCAAGGAGCCGGGGTTTCCCTCTTCTGCCTTGTCCCGGCAGGAGCAACTGGTGAACGACATCGAGAAGGTGTGTTACATGCTGCCCCACGGCGTCATCCAGCAGTGCAAGGACTTCGTCAACTCCTACGGCAAAGCCGTGGTGATCATGCTGCTGGAGGCCACCGACCCCGCGGCCGTCTGCACCATGCTGCGCTGCTGCCCCCGCAGCTGGGACGCCCAGCCCGGTGAGCTGGCACCCAGCTGCGGGGCCCCGGGGAGCAGGGTGTCCCCTCCCCTGGGTGCTGATGGCCCGTGTCCTCCAGGGGCTGCCTCGCTGGAGCAGCTGGCGGTGAGCGCGGGCGCCTTCTGCAACGTCTGCCAGATCGTTGTCACCTATTTCGACAACGAGCTGCTGAAGAACGAGACGCTGGAGGAGCTGGGCGAGGTGCTGGAGAAGGGCTGCGCGATGCTGCCCACGCCGCTCACCAGCAAGGTGAGCTGAGGGGGGCACACCCAGCCCGGCGGGGACACCCCCGACACCCCCGCCGGGCTCACCCCCTCTCTCCCTCCCAGTGCGAGGCGCTCGTGTTGCAGTACGAGCCGGCGGCCGTGCGGCTCTTCGTGCAGATGATGGACCCCACCTTCGTCTGCACCGTAAGTGTCCTCGTCCCCGGGGCGGCCCGGACCACGATGGGCATCTTTTGTCCAAGCCTGGGGGCTGGAAGAGGGGCAGGGTGAGCAGAGGCTGCTCATGGAGGTTTTTTTCCTCCCCCTCCCACCCTTTTCCTTCGCAATGCAGAAAATCAGAGCCTGCGACTCAGGCAAGGAGGATCTCCTGGGCTCGGCCCCCTGTGTCTGGGGCCCGCAATACTGGTGCAAGAACACGGCCACGGCAGTCGAGTGCAATGTAAGTGCCGGCCGTGTCCCGTCCCTGGGCCGGCTGGGTGCTGGGGGTCCCTGTGTCCCACCGCCATCCTGCCCCGTCCCTCCTGCAGGCCGTCGCACACTGCCGGCGTCACGTGTGGAACTAGGAGCCATCTCCTCCGCTGGCTGGACTTGCTCTGCCGTTTGGTTTGGGATCCTGGCTCCCTTCCCTTGGGACGTGCCTGCACTCACAGACGGCAATGGCAGGAGCCAACCGGCCTCATTGCGCCAGTGGGGCTGCAGGGAACCCCAGCGCCCTCGGCCACTTCCTCTTCCACTCTTGGGGCTTGGATTTCCAAATCAGGTTAGGGGACTCGTTAATATTTTCAGCACTGGGGATTCAGCCTTGACGTCTCTCAGCGTGACTGCAAAATCCCCATGCCCACCTCTATCCCCATCTCTATCCCCATCCCCAATCCCATCTCTACCTCTCCATCCCACTCTGAACTACTCGCAAGGCCCAGATCCTGCAACGTGGATCTGTCCCTGTGGGCTGGGCTGGGTTCTGCTGCCCAAAGGCTGGCCCCCGCTCCTGGCTGGCGGCAGCATCACCTGAACAGAAAATGAATGAGTTTGGGTGCAAGGATTTCCTTTCACACCCCGCTCCCTGCTGGGGGTCCTGTGCTGACCCAGCCGTGGTGGTGAGGGCAGCGGGGTGCTGGGTCATCCCCCCTGCCCTATCAGGGGGAAGCCTGCAGTGCCTGGTCCTGAGCGTGCACGGGAGCATCCCATCATAAATAAACTCTTCCCGTGAGCCTGGCTGGTTGTGTCCTTCCTCCTTGTGCTCGGGCTGCAATGGGGGAGCGGATAAACCTGGAGAACATTTAATGCTTCCCCCAAAATCCAAGGCGCAGCAACACCCAGGGTGGCATCTTGTGAAGGTGATGGGATTGAGGAATGAATAGAAAGAGGGTTTTCTCTTCCAAAGGGGGTTTGGGCGTGATAGATCCGGGGAGGAAGGACAACAGACAGGTTACCCAAAGCCATAGACAGTGTATTTCTGAGTCCCGTAACAGACCGTGCCCGACACTCTCCACAAGGTTATGACTGGAAACAAACCCCCGAACAAACAAACCCAAATGCAAGAGAGAAGGGGAAAGAAAAGGGCAACAAAAGACACACACGAGCACTCCACATCCAGAAGCCCCAGTTATTGTCAGTCTCTTTTTCAACATCACAACAAGTTTTGGTAAAGCCAGCGAAATGGAGGAATGTCTTTGGGTTGTTTTTTTTTTTCTTTTTAATTCGTTGGGTCTTTCCTTACCGGAAAGGTGACGTTAATGCCAAAAGGACTCGGTCTCTCCCCACGCTTCCCTGGCTGTCCCCACACCCGCGGTCGAGGTGTGACAGCTGCTTGTCCCCAGCCCGTGCCCAGGGATGCTGTGGCACCACATCATCCGCATGCTCACTGCACCTTCCCCCCTGTCCAGTCTGGACTCATCAGATTCATTTAGCTTTTCTTTTCCTTTTTTTTTTTTTTTAGAAAAAAAACCTTTTTTTTTTTTAATAAGAAAAATTAAAAAAAATTTAATGGTTTCATGGATAAATGACAGGTGAGTAAAAGCATTCTGGTCCTGAGAGCCCTCTCCTGGGGGCAAGCTCTCCAAGGCTGCCGGAGCGATCTGCACCGGGTAGCCTGGACTCCTTCTGCAGGGGAAGAGGGGGCCAAGCACCAGTCTCGGGCTGCCCTTGGCCCCCTCCATGGCCCCCCTGGTCTGTGCTTCATCCCTGCCGGCCCCGGCTTGCCTAGAGGAGCACCAGCAGCACCACCGCTCGTCATAACTCGGTGATCTCCAGAGGGCTCTCCATGATCACCTCCCGCATCTTGTGCAGGGGGGTGGACTTGGCCGACTCGGTGCGGGCGTTGTGGTCGCTGTAGCCCCCGCAGTCGGCGGTCAGAGTCTCCAGCGAGCGACCCAGCACCTTCTGGTCGTCCTCGGGCAGGCTGTTGAGGTCGGAGGCGAGCAGCGTGCCTGTGCTGCCATGCACCACATGGATGCCATCGGGGCCTTTCAGCTCCACCGGCTGCTTGTGTCGGAAGCGCAGGCTGCCCTGGCTGGGACTGCGCTCCTCCTCCTCGTCCTCCAGCTCCTTCTGGATCAGCTGCAAAAGAGCCATGGAGTAGGGAATTACCACTGTGGCCACAGCAGCTCCTGGCTTCCCCGACTCCTGCAATGCTGGACTCCGGCCGGAGGGAAGGACCTTCCTCTTCTGAAGCACTCTCAGAGTGTGGTGATGAGGATCACCAGGAGATGACCTCCAGCTGGATCACTCTATTCTTGGGTGGATGCCCTGGCTCAGGCACCAGCTACCAGCTGGGTGAGGTGTCCTGTAGCTGCCCCCAGAGTGGCCAAGGAGGAGTTTGGACCTGGGTTGGAATTTGGAGTTGTATGAGGGTGGAGGAGCAGGAGGCAGACGGAAAGAAGATGAAGGAAGGCTGGATGGGGCTGAACAGATAAGGCCATGGACAGACGGAGGGCAGAAGGCTTCTCCTCCCCCACTGCTCTCCTCTGGTCTCTTTGCCCCTCCTTTTGCCTCCCGTGAAGGGTAGAAGGCCACAGGATAAGCAACTGCTTATCCCCATACCTGCCCTTCTGCACCAACACACTCCATCCCAACCTTTTTGCCTCAAAAACCTGTGTCTCTAAGGCAAAAATCGGAGGAGCAGAAGGAAGGAAAGATGACCCCCCACAGCTTTGGCCAGCCTTGGCAGAAATGGGAGCTGATGAACAGAGTCCATCCTGCAAAGAGGGGCATCCTCCCCTGGGGTCAGAAAGACCAAGGGAGAAGGTGCTGCTGATGCTCAGAGGAAACACGGAGAGTCACTGTGGGGCATCAGCAGCCTGGAAAACCAGTGAAAAAACAGCAGTGGAAACCAGCGTAAAACCAGCATCTGACTCATTCGACCAAGCAGAGTGTGGGGGGACCACTGGGTGACAAGGCCACAGGGAGTGGCCACAGCCTGTGGGGCCAGGAAGACACACTGCATCCCAGAGGGCACAGCAAGCATCTCCCCACGCCCATGCACACCCCTCTACCTCTGAGACCGAGGAGTGGTCCCCCTGACTGGCGGTGGCCTTATGCACCATCCGCTGGGCAAAGAGCTTTTTCAAGCGCATGTAATCATCCAGGACCACCTTCAGGAGAGTGCCCTGGGTGGAGGGGGAGAGACTGTGGGTTATCCAAGGGAGATGGTTTGATCAGAGGGAGGCCAGCCTCATCCCGGCATTTTTTGAAGCAACATCACTCTCTGGCACTGTGAACCTGGAAGGTGTAGCTGTAAGAGAAGACCCCTTGGTGGAGGATGCCTGCCCTCAAAACTCACCTTGATGGGTCCCTCCCGCATGATCTGCCCCAGCTTGGCAATGTTGTCGTACTCCTGGATGGCTGCCCGCAGGTAGCGGTCATCCTCGGGCTTGGCGGCGGAGGGCTCTCTCCCAAAGGTGCCCTGCGGGAGGAGAGAGTGGCTCAGGAGGTGCTGTGGGTGACAGGCGCAGGGACACAGTGTCCTGGTGGGGGCTGTGTCTCACGTGGGTGCGGGCAGGGCTGTTCCAGAGGTCGGTGATCTCGCTCAGGTTCTCTGGCAGGTCGTCCTCGTGCTCCGCCTGTGCCGCCAGCTCCATGTTCCTGCAGAAGGGGTCCAGCCACACCGGGTTGGCCCTGCCCGGGGGGAGGAACAGCCATCAGTGCCAGGCAAAGAGTGGCGCTATCCCTAACCCCATCCTGAGCCTGGATGCTGAGGCTGCACTGCCTCCTCCTGCCCTGTGCAGGTATGAATTTGGCTGCTCTGGATCCAGATGTGTGTCAAAACCTGCCTGTCATCTCTGCTTACTCCAAACCTGGCCAGGATTGGCAGAGATGGAGTCACAGGAGAAAGAACAAGATTTTTTAGCTTAGAAAGCTCTCAGAGCAAGCACGTGCCCCAGGGCCAGTCATGCTCCATGCAGAGCAGAGCAGAGCAGAGCAGAGCAGAGCAGAGCAGAGAGACATCCTGTCTCCATGTCCTGGCTCCAAAACACAGGCATCCCTCTCTCGGGAGCAGCCTCCAACCCCAGGAGGTGGCACTCACCCATCAAAAGAGTACTTGTTGGTGTTTGGCATGTCCATGATGTCCATGAAGCCTCTGTTCCCTGCAAAAGGCAGGGATGGGAGTTACAGGGGCACACATTGGTGGGCTTAGCAGCAAACCATGGGGTGACACTTCTTTATCAGGAAAGGATAAAGAGCAGCCAGAAAGGCAGTGAGAAACATGCTGGGATGTGGCTGATCACGCAGAGCCTGATGCTGAGAAAAGCCTCCCACCACCACACCTCGCTGGGCAGGATCACTTCTGATATACACCCCACGATATTCCCCATGTCTCCCTGTGACCCTCCTCCGTGCTCTCCATGCACCCCACTCTCCCACACAGCTGGGACACCCCAAACACTGCTCACCTGTGGAGCCAGCCACGATGGCTTTCAATTTCCTTTTGTGCCTGCAAAAGAAATAGCTACTCAGGGAGGGAAATAAGGAAGATGATGGAAAGGAGAAGGACACACAGATTTGCAATAACCCTTCATAGGCATACCCCTGTATTAAATAAGGCTGGGGAGCTTGGAGGGGAGAGGTACAATCAGTATTAAAACCATGCATTTTGGAGGGGATGGGCAGAGCCCGGGAGTTACTCACACTGTCCGGTAGTACCAGTTCATGAGGATGAAGAGCATGGCAGCCAGGAAGAGCAGGACAGCCAGCACGATGATTGCCATCTAGGAGAGACAGAGGCATGGTGGAAACCTCGAGCACAGAGCCAGCACCCACTGGTGGGCACATGCCCAAAATTAGGTGGGTGGAACATCTCTCCAGTTACTGACCAGTCCCCATGGGAAGGGGCACCACCCCACCTGCGAGCAGCACCTCCAACCCCAGCTGGACCCTTACCTGCAGAGCCGAGAGGTCATCTGGTGCCTGGGCAGTAATGGCAGGCTGCACATCCAGCACGTTGTAGTTCCTGAAGAGATTCCTCAGCTGCTCCTTGTTCTCATCTATCATCTGAATAACCCTGGGAAGAGAAGGGTTCCTTGGGCACCTCGACATTATTGAGGGTCCCGAGGGAGCTGGACCGGGTGGGGGGCCAGGGGACGTACCGCTCCACGTCCAGGATGCGGTTGGTCTCCCTGTTCACCACGTGGATCAGCAGCTCCGTCTGGGCAAAGTTCACCCGGCCTTTCTTGTCAACATGGAACTGGGGAGAGACAGCAAGGTCTCCAGTGTGGGAGAGGAGTCTCCTCCTGAGCATGCCCCAAGCTGTGCTCGCGTGGCAAGAGACCCTCAAGCATCAATCTGGACCCCTTCAGTACACCCCAACCTGGAATGTATCAGTCACCTTCAGAGCCCAGGGGCGTCTATGGTTATCCAGACAGGACTCCCCCAAAGGAGACTTCCCAAGCAGCATGTGGAACGTTACCTACCCCTCAAAGCAACCTCCAAAGAGGATGGTTACCTGCACGTCATCCGTGTTGACAATGGCACCTGTGATGTTGGAGAGCAGGCTGATGAACTCCTCCTCGAACTGCCTGACCTTGTCAGGGATCTCATTGATGATGATTTTGACCCTCTGGTCATCCCGCAGGATGTAAATCCCCACAATGGCCGTGTCGTTGTGGCCCACCAGGTCAGAGGCCATAATGTCCACCACAAAGTAGCCGGGATTATAGGCCGTGAAGAGGTCGAAGGTTCGCAGGATGCCATCAAGAGTTCCTGGGGAATGGATGGTCACACGCTTGGAATTAATGACCCCAGCCATGGGGACGTCTTTGGCCACAGGGATATCTCTGCCCAAGGCCCCATGCTCCCACAGCAGGCTGGGCACCCACCGATGCTGAAGATGTTGGCCACCTCCTCGGAGTCATTGGAGTGTTGCTTGATGTAGCGAATGCCCAGGATGTTGTACAGGACCAGGCTGTTATTGCCCACATCGGCGTCCACTGCGACCACCCTGATCAGCTCCGACCCCACCTTGGCATCGGTGGCAACCCCTTTGAGGGAGAGATGGGAAAGGGACCTGGGGCGAGGCTGCTCTTGTTGCCCCATCATCCTGCTGGATTTTCCTGGAAGTACCTCTGTCTCCTGGTGCCCCCCCCAGCCCCCGGCACCCCTTACCCGCCGTGTACTCCGACTTGGTGAACTGGGGGGACTGGTCATTGATGTCGTCCAGGAAGATCCGCACCTCCTGAAGGGTCAGGTCCCCGCTGAGGTCCCAGAACTGGGCTCTTCCCGCCCGCTGGTCCCGGGGAGGGGACCAGTTCCTCTGGCTGGATGCTTTGACGATGATGGAGTGGTACGGCTCCTTCTCCCGGTCCAGGTCTCGCAACACCTTCAGCTTCCCCTCTCGGCTCAGCTGGAAGTTGCTCTCCTGGTTCCCAGCTGGGTGCAGAAGGGGGTCCTCAGTTAGGCCCCTTTGGGCTTGGCGCTTCTGAAATGCTACCTTGCCCATTGAGCAGGGCAGAGAGGCAGCGAGGAGATGATGAAAATCCTGGGTGAGGGGTGTGTGGGGGCACACAGAGCTGCCATCTCCACACCCACCTGCTATGAAGTAGTAGACGATGGCATTGGAGCCCTCATCCGCGTCCACCGCACCGGTGACGTTCCCCACCACGGTGCCTGGCTGCGAGTGCTCGGGGACAGAGAGTGCCTGGTACTGGGGACTGTCCCTCTGCCGGAGACCCCAGAGAAAGGAATGTTATGAGCACTGAGGTTGCTTTAAATAAAGGCAGACAGATCCCATGGTGCTCCCCACCATGGTGATGCCCAGGTGTGCATGCTCCATCACATGTGCTCGCTGGCATCCCCATCCCTGCATCCCACCCCCTTCACCCTGGTGCCTTACAGGTGGCCTGAGGAAGATGGGTTCATTGTCATCGATGTCATCGAGCGCTACCTGCAGGGGCTGCATGGTCTCATAGGGTGGCTGGCCCTGGTCACAGGCCACGATGATCAGCTGGGGAGAGAGGCAAAAGGGCTGTCCTGGGCAAAACCACATGGGCTGGGAGACATCACTGAGGCAGGGACAGAGAGGACAGTAGGATGGCAGACGATTTCGGGGGGATTTAACAGGGAATTGGGTGTTGGCTCACCAGGATGCAACCCCCTATAGCACTTGACAACCACCCAGTTCCTGCTAAGGTGTGGTATCTCCACAACCGTCTCAGCCGACCCCATCCTCAGCATGCCACTTGCACCCACCAGCCCCATGCCAGACCCAGAGCCTCAAGGCCCGCCCTGGCCTCCTGCCCGGCTCACATTGTACACTGCCTGCTTCTCCCGGTCCAGCCGCATGGCCGTCTGGATCAGCCCGCTGACAGAGTCGATGCTGAAATACTCCCAGTCCTTGTTCCCTGCCCCAGTTTTCAGCAGGTTGTAGAGCACTACTCCATTGAGACCCTCATCTTTGTCCGTGGCATAGACCTCGTAGACGTTGGACCGCAGGGGGATCTCCTGCTTGCACACACACAGCCCTTCAGCCTTGGCACTGCACGCAAACCCCCTGCTCCCCCTGCCCCTCCAGACCCCCTTGGTCCAAAATCCCTTGGGTTTGGAGGTCAGCAAGCTCCCACTACCCAAAACCCAACACAGGGCTGGCAACATTGAGCCATGATTCCCTTTGGCCTGGTGGCTGGGGACTGGCTGAGTCAAGCTTGGCTTCCCAGAAAGGAGAAACATCTTAAATGTCAGCATTTCCAGCCCATGTTTATAAACATGCTCTGCACGCACCACACACGGACTGTTTACTAATTCTGAGTGCTGCTGGGGTTTCTGTTCCCCAAATCTGCCCTACCACCCTGCTTGCACGTATGGAGAGAGGCTGTTTTTGAGTGTCCAGTCCCATGAACCAAACCTTGCCACATGCTAAATGAAGGCCTTGTTCCATCCCCAGTGGAGATGGAGTTTGGATTTTGCTGCTGATAGGCAGGAGTGCTCCTGAATACACTCTTGACATGCCATGGCCCTGCTCCCTCCCAAGGGATTTACCTCCTTGATGTGCAGGATGGTGCCGTTGGGTGGGCGGATGAAGACGGGGCGGTTGTCATTGATGTCAATGACCTCGATGTGAAGCATGGTGGTCCCCCAAAGAGGGGGATGCCCCTTGTCTGTGGCCACCACGGTCAGGTTGAACCTCTCATAGGACTGCAGGCGCCGCCGGGATGTGACAAGCCCGGAGTCTTTATTGATCTTGAAAGCCTCTGGTGACAGAAATCCCCCCCATCTCTGGCTCAGGACACTTTGTGCCTGATAAATTATAATTAAAAATGAGTACACCAGCTGAAGTGCACCCCTCACCGGTGGGAAGTCCCTGTCAAGGGTGATGGAGTGGAGCCGGTGCCTGAGGCCAGGAGTGTGGATGGTCTCGGGGTTTTCGTGCCATCCCAGCCCACTGCCACATCCTTGTCTCTGGGCTCTACTCCCTGGTCACCCCTCTCCGTGGTTCACTCCTGCCCGGGCTGGCATAGTGGAGCCAGAGGAGTCCATGTGTCTCAGGAAAATGAATGTTCTGCCATGCCCCTCTATGCTTATGCTGGCTTGCCTGATTTCCATGATTTCTCCATGTGCAGATATCCTGGATTTCAGGCACTATCACTACCCACCCACACCTTTGCCCTTCAAAGCCTTCACCTAAAGCAGGCAGTGAGTTTGCTCCAAGACACACTGGTGTACATAGAAAGTCCTGCTGGGGTGGGGAAGACAAGAGCATAAGCCAAGGCTGGGCTGCAGGATGAAGGCAGGCAAAGTCCTAACACCCCACACCATGAGGAACTGGGAACTGCAGAGCAATAGCAAAAGCTCCATGCTTTCAGTATTGCTCCAAGGAGCCCAAACCAGCCGCCCAAGATGGGCTATAGGCTTGGTGCCTATGACTACTCCCTCTTCATAACCTTCCTCCCTGGGGAAGAGCCCCCTGCCCCCAGCACCTACCTGCTCCAGGACCCTCAATGCTGTAGGTCACCACGCCGTTGTCTCCTTCGTCCAGGTCGGTGGCACTCATGGTGATCACTGACGTCCCTGCTGGCTCATTCTCGTAGACACTGGTGCTGAACTGGCTCTTGCTGAACTGGGGCCTGACATCGTTGATGTCCAGGACTGTGATCAGCACCTTCGACAAAGCACAGCCAGCTGGGTGGTGTGGGGCTGGGGAAGGCTGGGCAGGCCCTGGGGCCGTACCCCTGCCGTGACCTTCAGCTCTGCTGCTGGAGCAAGGTGCCCTTCCTGCTATTTGTTTCAGCTCCACCAGCTGAATTCCTGCCTCCAACAATGGGGGCTGCCGTGGCTGGGGCACCCATTCACGCCACAGCACTTGCAGACAATAGCATCACCCTCTCCTGCCCCTCCTGCCGACCTGCTGTCCCCACGGCACAAAGTGCCCTGCACCGTTCACCCCACGGCTCCTGGCGTCATCTGCTCTTCCTTCTGCCTAATTGCCCCCCAGTCCAGCCACTGGGGAGGAAAGGTGGAGCTTTAACACCTCCTTGCTGGTGACCAGCATACAAGGGGTAGTGGGAGGAGGAGAGCCCTACCTGCACCGAGTTCTCCCGACGGTTACTGGAGACATCCCCAGGGTTGTCCCTGGCCACGGCTGTCAGTGTGTAGCGATCCTTCTTTTCCCGGTCCAGGGCTGACAGGATGTAGATGTCACCCTGCAGCACACAGAGACCTTCAGGTGGACCTCGTCTGGCAGAGCTGGTACTCAAGAAGGGGCAGAAGGTGAGGTGTGGGAGCAAGGCACAATCTGGGACCATTTCAGCCTCCCCTCTCTTTCCCTGCTCTGTTCCAGCCTTGGTTGGCTCCTTACCGTGTTGGGATTTATCCCAAACTTGCCCTCTCCATCGCTCAGGCTGTACTGGATGAGAGCAAACTGCCCGGAATCTGCATCGGTGGCCGTGACCCTCACGATGACTGTACCCAACGGCACATCCTCAAAGACAGCTTTCTGCAACAAAGGGAGCAGGCAGGACTGGTTCATCCTATGCTGTTACAGTGGGCAGTAAGCAAGGGCACAGGGTGGCACCCAGGGCTGGGCACAGCCGGACCCCCAACAAGGTTCTGGCACAGAGCGCATGGCAGGGTTGACCATTTTCTCCAAATGGTTCAAGCACAGGCAGAGGGAAGAGAAGGTGTCCCTGGAGAACCCCCAGCTCTGTGCCAGTCCTCACCAGGCACGCACTGCCCAGCCCCACACACAGTTTATTTAACAGCCAGCTCACCTGGTAGGACGGTTGACTGAAAACAGGGTTGTTGTCATTGATGTCCACGATCTGGAGGTACACGGGGATCTCAGCGGATCTGCGGGGAGAGCCGTTGTCGGAGGCTCGGACGGTGAAGTTCAGCCACTGCACCTCCTCATAGTCCACTGTCCTGTTGGCCACAACTTTCCCTAGAGGATGGCAGACCCTGAAATGAGAAACCTGCCCCAGGTCACCAACCTGCCCCAGATTCCCACCTCCCCAGGCCACCAACCTGCCGACGGCTCTTCCAGACAGGCGTAACCTTCTGGAGAGAGGTTCAGCAGCTCATAGGTGATCTGCCCATTGGCACCTTTGTCTGGATCCACCGCTGAGATAGAGATGAGTGTGGTGCCCTGTGTGGCTCCCTCCAGGATCCTCTCAGTGAAATGGGTGACTCCAAAGGGGCGGAAGCGGGGTGTGTTGTCATTGACGTCCAAGACACTGACTGTCAGCTTCGCTGTGGCCATGGGAGAGACCACGGGGGGAGAGAAGGAGAACAAGTGAGAAAGAGAAGAGAAGGAAGGCTGGAAGGAAGGAGGGCTGTAAAGACACCAGTGTGAAACTCCAGGAGAGCCAACTGGTGCTAGTTCATCACGAAAAATTGCAATATTCCCCAAAGCCACTATGCCTGGAGCATGGTATGGGTGTCCCTATGCTGCTGTGGAACACCCACTCCTGATCTTTGTGTGTCTTCTCACTTATGATAGGAATGGTAATGAAGAAATTAGTGCCTCCCATTGTAACGTTATGGGCACACAGCCCTTTCCACACCCACTGCAGCCCTGGGATATCTGGGATGTTCTCTAAAGCTCAGGGGAGAACCTGAACCTGACGGGAGCTGGTCCCACTGGAAATCTTGCTGGTCAGGATGGAGAGGAAGGTGGGAGAGCTGCTGATTATCCAGAAGCTGCACTGGTGCCTGGGAAGGGCTGTGCCAGTCCCTGTCCCCACACTGCCTGGCAGAGCCCACCCTTACCGTTGGGCACGCTGACCGAGCGGTCGATGACTTCACTGGCGTTGTCGTGGACAGAGATGGTGACCTCGTAGGTGGCCACTAGTTCACGGTTGAGGGGAGTTTTGATCTTCACAGCTCCTGTGAACCCCAAAATATGGATGTCACAGGCTGCCCCCCGCTGAGGATGCTGGGCAGGGCCACGTGTATCAGCCAACTGCTGCACCCTGTGCCATGCTTGTTCTCCTGCCTCTCCAAAGGCTGAATGAGGAAAACATTAGAGAGCTACAGGAAGAAACAACTGCTCTCCCCCTGCTCTCCATCTCCTGCCTTCCTGCCTGTCCACACAGCCTCAGCTGGGTAAGGGTTCTGGTTGTGCATCCAAGAGGAAGCAGCTGTTGCTTCTCCGTTGCACAACCCCACCCGAGCTCAGCATCTTTAACAACCTTGTTCTGTGTCCTTTCCAACAAGGGCATTTTTCTTTCCTGGATCAGCTTTGTGCTTCCAAAAGAGACGTGGGGAGCTCCTGGCCCTCCTTCCCCAAAGGAGCCCACCACCTACCCCAGAGTGCCCGCCTTGCTCCCCCAGTGAGGGTGCTTGTGTCCAGTCTGCCAAGGCTGAGCAGCCCCTGGCCACAAAGGGAGGCCATCTCTGCCAATGGAGATGGGTGAGATGGAGGGAGGCGATGGGTGGCACAGAGAGAGAAATGAGCAGAGACACAGAGACAAACCTGGCAGGCTGAGAGCCGGAAAAGAAAGCAAAGGTAAGTCAGTCAGACAGGGAAGAGAAGACAGGGCAGGGTGAGACAGGGCAGCTGGAGGAGGACAGCTGGGAGGCAGGAAAGGAGCATCACCTCCCTGTACCTTGGACACCTACCTCCAGGCAGAGAAGAAGTAGAAGCAGAAACGAGGCGAGGGGTCCACACTGCCCGCGCCACCCTTCCTGCTCTCCTACCTGTCCTAAAATCCACCGTGAACGCTCCTTGCTGTTCGGGCACCAGTGCGTCCGTGTCATCGCGGGCCACGATCCCCAGCAAGTAGTACTCCAGGCGAGGGTGGAGGTCCCTGTCGATGGCGGTCACCTCGGCCACCACGGTGCCAGGGGGAGCCGACTCGGGGACGCTGACGGTCTGGATGGGGTTGATGAACTCGGGCCGGCAGTCATTGATGTCGTCGATGACAATGCTGACGGTGGCGGTGCCCGAGAGTGCCGGGGTGCCCTGGTCCACGGCCACCACCGTCAGCCGGTAGGCATCGCGCTCCTCCCGGTCGATGGTGATGTTGGCCACGCGGATCACCCCCGTGGTGGCATCAATCAGGAACCTGTCCTGGCCACCACCCTCAATACGGTAATCCAGCTGTTGGTTGAGGCCACTGTCAGCATCCGTGGCTGTCACCTGGAGGACGGAGAAGCCTGGAAAGGTGGGACACAGCCCTCTCAAGTGAGGGTTGGAGGGCAGCAGTAACAAGCCCTCGGTCCCAAGGCAAATACCATCAAGCAACATGGGCAGCCTCAATTCCCAGATTTTCCCTTTGACCCCATCCTGGTCAACTGTGTAATTGGGAGCTGGATCTTCACAGTCCCAAGGGGACACCCAGGTCACCCCATTTCCCACCCTCACATCCAGTCCTGACCTGGGGGGCTGTTCTCCAACAGCCGCACCGTGATGGATGCCGGCTGGAAGACAGGGTGGTTGTCATTGTCGTCCAGGATGGTCACTGCCAGGCTGGCAGTGCTATTCAGCCCTCCCACATCACAAGCCACCAGCGTGAACTCCAGGTGAGGGTCCAGCAAAGCCTCTCGGTCTATCGCACCACCAGGCTTCACCGAAACCACACCTGGAGAAGGGGAAAAGCCTGGTGGCAGACCACATGGGGACCTGGTGGCCCTGGGCTGGGGACAGACCAGCTGAGCTACCCCACCTGTCTTGTTGTTGATATCAAAGAGGTTCAGGGATGCCTTCAGGAGCTGGTAGGTCACCACAGCATTGCTGCCCTGGTCAGCATCCAGAGCTAGGATGGGTCCATTGAGCATTGTGACCGGCGTCCCTGGATGAGATAACAAAAGCATTAGGGAGAGTGGCAGTCCCCTGTGGGGCCCCCTGTTCCCCTCCCACTCTGGTAACACATGAGGGACAGCAATGAATGGATGGAGGAGGTGACAGAGCGGGGCCTTGCGGGGTACAAGGCACCAGGGGGTGGCTGCTGCAGCCTTGCAGACTGACTCGCGAGGCCCAGGAGAGGTGGTGGGACATCCAGCTAAAAGCAAACAGACAGACACATCCATCAGATGGGTGGCACCAGCACCATGCCACCGAGGGTGTCACCTGGAGGCACCCAAACCCTTTGCTTGAGCTGTTGCTCAATGGCAGGACGGGATACCTAAGATCTTGGAGCAGGGAGCAATTTAAACGGCAGGAAGGCAAAACAAAATAAAAAGAATAGTGTTTTAGCTCTTTGTCTGGGAAATGTCTACCTGACCAGGCTGGACGTTCTTAAAAATCTCTAACCCTGGAGCAAGGCACTTCCAGGTGATGGAGAGATGGCAGCCCATCCTCTTCAGGGATATTGGGCAGGTGGGTGCCCTCAAGGCTGCCCCCAGGGCTCCGCTCAGCCCACAGGCACCTGTTGCAGCTGAGCAATTCCCAAATGGGACTGATTTCAGACCTGTGCCAGGAATGGTTTCCACATCCGGCAGCATGGACCAAAGCTACGGTCTCCTCAAGGCTGATCAAGGCACAAACTCCTCAAACTCAGTGTCCCTGTCCCACTGAGCTGCAGCCCTGCCCTGCTCAACGTCCTGCCTCCCCCACCATGGCCAGGAGACACCTCCCCTCATCCAGCCCTGAAGGCAGCCTCCAGGAGCCACATAAGTGAGTAAAGAGGCACCTACCAGGAGGTGAATTCTCCATCACCTCAGCCTGGTAGGAGCTCTGGGTGAAGAGGGGGCGGTTGTCGTTCTCATCCGCTATGGAAATGACCAGCAGATCAAAATCCTAAAGGAAAATTGGGACAAGAGGGCGATGACCATAATGTCCTTTCCTTGAGCTCACCCTCCCCCTCTCCCACCTCTAGTCAAAGCTGCATTCCCTGGACCACCCTTGAAGGTGTGCAGGGACCCTCAACCCTGGGGCAGTGAGCCAAAGGATGCTCCACTATCATTGTGGTTGTCCAGCTCCCCAGCCCAACATTGTCCCACCTTCCATAACATCCCCTGCTGTTGCACGAAGTCAACAAATGACTTTGGGCTTGCCCTAGACCCTACTGGGCCTGTCCTCTGCTGGGGATGGGGCTGCAGTCCCCTCCTTGTGATCCCCAGATCCCTTCCCGGGATGGGGTTGCTATTGGAAACACTGTGGGTAAAGGCACTGCTTGTTTTTGGCCATGGCAGGAACCCGTTTTCCCACCCGCCCTCCCGTCTGCACCGCTGGAGGTCCCGGCAGTGTCCGTAATTACCCGCCTGGCATTGCGTATGTTCTCGGGGTTGTCCTTCACCGTGATGGTCAGCCTGTACTCGGCCACCCGCTCCCTGTCCAGAGGGCGGTTCACGTACACAATGCCACTCTACCGGGAAAAACAAGGGAGAAAACACCACACGGGACGTGAGGAATGCTTCCCCTAGGGCATCTCCTGCCAGGACAAGGATGCCAGACAGCACACCTGCGTTCCCACCCTCCTTATCCCAGCATCCCACCCCCTGGGCCGTACAGTGCTGTTGATGTAGAAGGCATTCTCTGTGTTCCCTGCTGTTATGTCGAAGGTCAGGAGGGCGTTGGGGCCCTGGTCCGCGTCCCGGGCGAGGACGCGGGTGACGAAGCTGGAGACAGCGGCGTTCTCACTGAGGGTGAGATTCATCGGGAGGTTCAGGAGCACAGGGTCGTTGTCATTGATGTCCAGCACACGGACACCCACGAGGATCTGCCAGGGGAACAAGCAGGGCAGGCATGTGGCACTTATTTACACCCCTCCCATCCTTTTCTTGCACTCCCCAGGCAAGAGGTGGGCTTCCCCACTCAGCCCAGTATGGAAAGGCCTAGGGACAAGGATAAGAAGGTGGAGGGAAGGAGAATGAAGCCAGAGACCAGAGGGAAGGAACTGGGCATGGGGGACGGCAGGCCACAACCCCCTGCACCAGCCTGGGGGACTCACCGTGGAGCTGAGGGGAGGCACCCCTCGGTCCCGGGCGGCGATGGTGAGGTTATAGAAGGGGATGTTCTCGCGGTCCAGCTCGGCATCCTTCCGCACCCGCAGCTCTCCTTCCACCGGGGAGATGACAAATTCCCCTGCCGGACACAGCAGGGCCCTGGCTCTTACTGTGCCTTGGCTCCCCAAGAGAGTGGCTTGTCTGGGAGCTGGGGCACCACGGCAGGTCTGGGGACAAACCCATGTCCCGTTACTGCAGACATAGGAGGATTGTGACAGCTGGGGACTGTGCTGGAGGCACCCCCAGGTACCTGCAGGAGCAGGGGATGGGGTGAATGGCCAAATAAGAGGTGCCTGTCCTCATTTTCTGGGGCTTTCTGAAGATGCCAACAGCCCCTCCATGCCCTGGGATGGCATGGACACAGCACAGACCTGCCACGAGCTGAAGGGCCTCGTCCTGCTTGTTCTGGCTAAGTTTTGCAGTGGGGTCAGCTGGGAGATGTCATTGGGCTCTGCCTTCCAGATTCCCTGGACCAAAGTCACCACCCCCTTCACAGGAGGACAGTCAGATGTCCCCACGGTTAGGGATGTCCCCCACTCCTCTGCCATCTGCACCATGTGGGTGCTGGTCGAGCTGTGAGTGCTGGTGAGCAACTTGGTCCCCCAAACACCCTGCAAAGCCCACAGGGACTCGGGGACAGGGCTCAGTTTCTCTTTCTGTGCTTTTTTTTTTGCCTTTTTGTTTTCTTTTTGCCTTTATTGTCTAGCAGATTTCCCCCTTCCTTCCACAAGTCCCAGCTACCCCCTGTCCAGGCACGAACAGGTTAAGTTTCCTGTTGCTCAAAACAGGATTTCCTGGTGTCGACAGGCTGAGCAGGGAGGGAGGATGGCTTTTCTGAAGCGCTTCCGCCCCGTACTCCCGCAAGCCAGGTTCTTCCATGAGGCGGCCAGCGGGAGAGGCGATGCCCCGTGTCCCCACTCACCAAGGGGGTCCCCGGCAATGATGCTGTATTCCACTTGTCCACTGGGTCCTGAGTCCCCGTCATGGGCCAGGAAAGTCCAGACACGAGGGCCGGGCTGCCCCTCGGTGACATCGAAGGGACCCTCGTAGGGCCGTGGGAAGGTGGGACAGTTGTCGTTGATGTCATTGAGGTTCACCAGCACCTGTGGTCAGGGTGAGAAGGATGAGAGTTGTGAGAGGAGAGGGATGGAAGGGGAAGACCACCCCGCTGGCCATGAGCATGGGAAGCCGTGGATGGGTGACATGGCAAAATACCTCCTGTATTTCTGGCTTTTCTGGGGTCACCAGACTTCCAGCTCACAGCTCAGAGATTCAAAGTCGGTTATTCCTGACCATGCCCATCCTACAGCCACACTACAGAACTGCAGCTGCACACTGCTAAACCCCTGGGCCATACCCCACAGTGGGAACTCAATGCAAAAGCCCAGTGTCCTCCACATTCATGTCCAAGCAGGACAGACAAAACCACAGACATCAGTTTGGAGACACCCGAGCTCTGCAGCCAGCTGCACACTTGCGCACTCCTTTTCCTCCAACAAATACTTAATTCCTAATGCTGAGCAAACTTTAAAAAATTGGCAGGTTGCATCCTTGTTCCAACAAAACCACCACCACCAATGGTGGCACTGGTGGTTATGAGAAGGACACTGGAGATGAGGAATTTTCTGACCTCCTGGGTTAAAGAATAGTGAAATCCACCAGATGGGCATTTGTTGCTGGTTAAATCTAATCTTTACAGAGAGTATATCCAAGTTTCTGCTCTGTTTCCTAGCAGTGGAGAAAACAAACACTGGCACGTCTTATCAGGATGATGGACTTCCCATCACTGCGGATCTCAAATAATCCCTAAACCTCCTCCTAAAAGCTATGTTTTCATATGTTGCTGGCACAAACTCCTTGGGCAGTGGAGGGAGGGTGTTTCCTATCTTTTCTGGCTTCGGTGCTTGTTGCTGAAGGGGTTTCCAAGTTCATGTCTCTGCTTGAGCCAAGTGCAGGGGAAGCTCTGCCTTCACCTGCAGCATGTGGCAGCTGCTGCCTTCGCTGCCTGCAGTTAAACCCTGGGTCTGCCCTGGGCCAGGAAGTCATCTCCAGCACTATCAGATGCCCAAATCTGAAGGCTTCAGCTTTGCCCAAGCCTGGAGTCCCACTGCCAGGCTTGTGGGGACAGATTTTATCCATAGAAATCTCCCACACTTTCCTTCCAGTAATCCCACTTTCCTTCAGTTTTTCTTTTTTTTTCTCTTCACACACAAGAACTAATCTCCTTTCGGGGGATTACAAAACCTGTGGCTCAATATCAGGGTGAGGTACTGTGGTCCACAGCAATCAAGACAGAAGATTTAACCCATCCCTGACACCTGCAGACCATCCAATCAGACTGGGCATGCGGCACAATTTGTCAAAATTTGGGTTTTGTTACAATAATAATCAGTGTACTCAATTTCTGCAAAATATTTGCTTTGGAGCTGCTCGCCTGCCCTCCCCAGTCTTTGAGCAGTGCACTGAGTTCAGGTCACCATGGCCCAAGGAGAATAGAAAGAGCTGCAGAGAAAAGTAACATAAAAATGACTAAAGGCTTTAGATAACCTCCTTACAAGGAGGGAAAAGGGAATTTTAAAAGCACATAAATAACCACAGAAGATAAAGAGGAAGCTGAAATTAATGCTATAGCAATGCTTTACTACCTGCTGTCCCTTCAAGCAAGAAGGACCAAGAGACCATCTCAAGAAAACATAATGCAACTTAAAAGGAGTTCCAGGAATTTCTCTGTGTCTTTGCAGGACCTAACAACTGGGCTAATTAACCCGTAAGTGTCCATTGTGCACAACCCTGTTTTGAAACCCCCTTGAGGAAGCAAAGTGACAGCAACTGGGCAAACCGTAAACAGCTGGGAAAAGCAACTGGTGACCACTGGGAAGGAGATGTGAAACTGCTCACAGAGCAGGAAGTCCTTGACCCCAAAGAGGCCACAGTGTCGCAACCCCCCCATCAGCTCCTTACTGTGGTGGTCGACGTCAGCCGGCGTGAGACGATGGGGCACTGGTCGGTGGCGGCGACGATCAAGGTGTAGCGCCCGTGGCTGATCTCGTAGTCCAGCTCCTTCACCGTGCGGATCTCCCCCTGCAAGGACAGGGGAGAGCAGCTGGGAGTGAAGGGAGCAGGACAGGGACATGTCTGGAATGGGGCCGGCATCTATACTGACCGTGGCATTGTCAATGTGGAAGGTACCCAAGATGTTGCCTTCGGTGATGGCATAGGCCACCGTGCCATTGGGTCCCTCATCCTGATCCAGGGCCTGCACAGTGACCAGGGTGGCGTTGAGTGTGGAGGGACCTTCGTCGAGGGTCACCTCGTACAGCTGCTGCCGGAAAGCGGGAGCGTTGTCGTTCTCATCCAGGATGGTGACATACACCGTGGTGGTGGCCTGTGGCACACGGGACATCACGTTAAGCACTGTGGAGGCATTTGCTGGGCAATTTCTGGAGCTGGCTGGGAAAGACTGGATCTGTCAAGGTCAATGACCAACACGGGCTCAACAGTGCCAAGAGACACAGAGTGCAGGGCTTCAAATGAAATGAGCCGTGGCTGCAGACGCAATTCCAGGTAACGGTTGGGTACAGAGATAAACGTACTGAGATTAAATCACACCCTTGTTCCCAAGCAAAGCGTGTCTCTATGGGTTCCCTCCTCTTTTCACAGTTTACCATTGCTGGCAGCACCAGGGAGCAGCCTATGGCACAGGGAAAACCAGAGACTGAACCCCACTGTGCCTCCCTGCCTTTGGAGGAGGCACGTGTGAGTCCTTGCCTTGTCACTGGGGACACCGTAGTTGTTATTAACAAGTGTGGCAATATGGATGGAAAATACCTGGAGATGACGCTGCCACAGCTCAGGGGAGGAACAAAACCGAGCACCTTGGACAACTGGACTGACCTCCCACAGTCCCACCATCTCCCTGCTGACCACAACATCACTGCCGGTCAGGCTCAGCCAGATCTGAGCCTCTTCCAGCTGTCCCTGGCCCTGCACAGGCACCTGGATGTGCTGGCTGTCTTCTGCAGGTGTCACCCCACCTGGCGATGGGCAGGTCACAATGGCACACCACTCTTCCTAAGGGCTCAGCACAGAGGTGGGAATTTGGGACAATAAACCATTTTCTTGGAGTCTCTGGACTTCATGCCTACACCTTCCCCAAGCAACAAATTTCTTCCAGCCAGACAAGGGTTACATTTTTGGCAGGAGCATCACAGCCGTGTTTGCTGTAAAACCACAATGCCACACGGTAATTAGGTACTTTTCTGTTTCCCTGCATGCTCCAGATTCAGAGCAGGCAAGCAGCAAAGTTTCCTGCGGTTTGCAAAATTCCACGTGTCTCCAGGCTCCACTTTCCAGGGAACACTGACTGGAAATGAGGCAGCTCTCAACCACAGCCAGAGATTTTGTTGATGCCTTAGGAATTTGAAGAGAAGCTCCAGGAAGAGTTATGTGTCAGACCATGGGGCTGCTGTGCCAACTCAGGGCAGAGTGTAAATGGGCTGTGGGAGGGGGGTGCTTTGCTCCCATTTTTTTGGGGAAAGCTCCATTTCCTTTTCCAAGTCGGCATTGCTCTGAGTTACGCTTCCCTGTACCTGCCTCCCGTTCATCCCAGGAGAGGTTCTGCCTCCTTAATCCTCACAAACACGGGAAAAACAGTACTTGCAAGTAAAGTAATTACAACCCGGCCCAAGGAATCAGCTCCTGCTGGGAAAGGGATGGAGACCAGCACTCGCAAGTGCCTTGGCACGGCGAGCATCCTCCTAAGCACCCCAAAAATGCAGGCAGGGGGACCAGCTGGTTCTACGTGAGGCTGTAAGGGAAGAAACCCAGCGAAGGCACCCACTGCCCGAAGAGGTGGGGTCCGAAGTGATCCCCACCCGCGGGTGCTCCCGCCCGCAGCTCTCTGCAGCCTCTCACCTCCGGGGGGTGCTCGCCGTTCTCTCAGCACTGCGCGACATCGCAATGAAATTTCCTGTGTGTGCAAGTCCGGCCGTCGCTGCGGGGCTGCTCAGAGCGTGCGGTGGCTCCGCAGAAGCCACCTCTCCCCGGTCACCCCGCCACCATGGGGGCAGCGTCCCCCCGAACCGGGCTGCTCCTGGCTGCGCTCTGCCTGCTCGCTTCCCACGGTAAGCTCCAGCTCGCTTTCCTCTCCTCCCTGCCCGGAGAAACTCTCCTCACTGGGGCACCGCGTTCGCCTGCCCGGGGCTGTGCCTCGGCACAAGGAATTAGGGGTGTTTGGGGAGTTATTTATTCTCTTCCTCTGTGATTCTGGTGTGTGGGGGATCAAGCCAGTGTTTCACACGCTGCTGGTTGTGCTGGGGTAAAGGGACCACAGGGGAACTGCTGTTCTAAAACTCTGAGACTGTTTTTTTCTTTCTTCCTCTGCTTTGATCTAACATGCGTGGAAGGAAAGCAGCCCCCTGTCCCCGCCAGCCTCCCGCTGGAGACCCCCGGCTGGAAAAGCTGCTCCGTTCCCGCACGGCACTTTTCCCTGGCACTGTGGGGGTCCCCGGCTGTGCCACGGTGAGAAGACCCTTCCAACAGCCCTGGGGGAGCGGAGAGAGGGGATTTGTGCGAGCGGGGCTGGGATGCCCTCTCTAAGGATGCTGCGCTCCGCCGGGATGTGCCGGGCATCTTCTCCGGCTGGGCAACCAGCCGTGGCCAGGGCCACCGCGAGTGGCTGCCGAGTTCCCCTTCCTCGGAGTGAGCGCTTCCCAGTGCTGGAAGCTCTCCGGCTGCTTATCAGGGGGATGCTTTGGGAGGGGGCTGCTTCATGCCTGACTCCGCACTAGCCCTGGCAGGCAGCGTTTCCGTTCGGGGCTCCGGGGCCAGGCGGTGAAACAGGGGCGGTGGCATTAAAACCGCGGTTCGCCTCTGGACGACGACTCAGAGAAGGAAGCTGAGACGGACCATGATCCCTCCCTGCCCTGCGCAGGCGGAGGTTGAGCATCGGGCTTGGCTTCACCCTCTCTCCCGGGACAAAGTGACTCCCTCCATGATTTCTGCCAGCGCATCTCCAGGAAGAAAAGTTGCTCAGAGATGCCCAACTGCAATGGGGCCGGAGGTCCCTTCTCCTCTCCGATGGGACAGCAAAGCTGGTGTGGATTGAACCACGTTTTGCTTCTCATCCGAGTCTCGGCATCAGGGAGCAATTCCCAGCATCTCCACAGGGATTTCAGTTATTTCATTTATGCATCTGTGTTTCTGGGACTGAACTTCAGGCCTTCTGCAATGCAACAAGCTTGGATGCTGATGTTCAACGTGAGACTGGTGCCAGAGGAACCGAGCTTTGCGCAACCCTGCGCCTGCCAAAACTTTCTGAACCCCTGGTTAATTTTGGCAGGGACTGATGGAGAAGTAGCCCTTGGAGACATCCAGCCTGGGGATGCTGACAGCAAGGTGGAGGAGAAGTGGCTCCTCTTCACCCAAAGGATGGCAGCTGAGCTGGGCTTTCCAAAATCACATCCCAGGTGCTGTCCCTGGGCCAGGGTTGTGCTGGAAGACGAGCAAGGCAGGACCCTCCAGTGGGAGCAGCAACTCCCAGCTGCTCCCTCCACTGCCTGGATGATGGGTACCCCCACTGCTGGAAAGCCATTTGGCTCCTGGGGTGCGGGAGATGAGGGCTATTAACATGTCTCAGGCATCTTCAGCAAGTTTTTTCTCTCCTCTTTCTTTCGTGCTCGAAGTACTCCTGCAGAGCTATGGATGGCCCTGCACATCTCACCTGGCTGATAACTCTGAAGCATAATGACAGCACAGTGACGATGGGGCTGGAGGCACTTTGATGTGAGCCTGTTACAAGAACTCCCAGAAGAGGAAAAAAGCAGAGCTCCTTGCTCCACCTCTTTCCAGCAGCCCCTCCTCTGCAACAGGTGAGCCCCTCCAAAGGCTCCATCCCCTGCTCCCTGCAGACTTCCTCCGAGTGGAAAGAGGTGGCCTGATGTGGAAGTCATTTCTGTCAAGCACATGAGTGCAGATCAAACACCTGCTTGCTAGGGCCAGGGACTAAACTTAGGAGAAGCAGCCAGCAGAGGCTTTTGGTCACTGATCCAGAATTCGGTGTGAAATCCTGATTTATTTAAGCTGTTGGTTGGCAAAGCAGCACACGTTTCTGCACTTTTTTGCGTTTCTGTTTTGTCTGAAAGCAGAATTCCCAGGTGTCAAGAGAGGCAGTGATGCCAGCACTGGGAGGTACTGACACTGCACTGGCCTCTGCGCCGCACCGATGCAACACCACTGGCTGGAGATGAAGTTACTGAGGTGCCAGAGAGGAAAAGGGGCACTTTTGGCACCTACTTGAGACCTCCTCTCTCTTTACCAGATGGTGACAAGACAACAGCTCTCAGCTCAACCCTCAACTGGTCCAACCAGCTGGAGATGCACAGAGACAGGGCATCTGGCTTTATTGTGGCATTTGCCAGCAGCTCTGACTTCAAAGGGAATGGTTCAGTTGGGGTGTGGATGGAGCCAAGCCTGGGCTCTGGGCATGGAAGATGCCCAGGAGATTAGGATCCATGGGCTTTAGTATAAAGACACCACCAGAAGATGTTTCCTCTGGGCTCCATCTGGCATTCAGCACGTGTTTGAAGCCTTGGTAATCTTGGGGAGGGAGCACCAGCTGCCCTGGCACTGCTCTGGGCTGTACTGTGCCTTGCCAGCTGCTTTCTCCTCCACTCAATGGCTTTTGAGAGCCTTCCCCCGCTCCGGAGAAGGAAGGGAAGCCTGTACTGCCAAAGGTTGCACACATGGTAACCTCTGCCCCTCCCCGAAAGCGTGGGCTGTGCTGACTTTCCATCCAGACGGTTCCCATCAAGCTCCGGAGGTGGAGGCTGGATGGTTTAGCAAGGCACAGCTTCGCAAACGGTGTGGGGATGAGCGGGACGGCCCTACTTCTTTTGAGGGGGGTGTGTGGAAAACAAAAGACTCCTGCAGACAACTTTTGGAAGGTGTTGTAAGTGTGGCTTCCTCCAATAGAGCCCTGGCTTCCCTTCCTCTGGCTCCCAGGAGACTTCTGATGTGAATGGGGCACTTCCCCTTGCAGCAGGTATCAAGAAACACATCTGAGGTGCCTTTTGTGTTCAGTGCTTTGGCAAGGAGGTGGGGGACCCACTCTGCTGCCTGCCAGAACCCATCCAGCCCAGCCATGCATCCTGGCCCCAGCAGCAGCCAAGGATAAGGAGAAGTCAGGGCTTGAAAACAAGACTGAAAGAGGCAGTGCTGAGCTCCGGCCCCGCAAACCTCTGCCGCAGAGCAGCTCCAGGGACGTGCTGCTGCACGTGCTGTGGGGAGCAGGAAGCAATTAGCTGGAGTGGTCAGGCAAAGGTCACGCCATCCCTGGCTCTGGGGACTCCTCGGCACTGTGGGCTTCAGAGCAGGGAGTGCAATGGGGCAGATCTTCCCAAAGCCTCCCTCTCCCTTCAGAGCACCCTCGGGCAGGGACTCAGGGGCTTCATGGCTGCTCTTGCCCCATCATGTAAGAGTCAGAGATAACCACGAGGGGTACAAGGCACATTTTTGGTTTCACTCTCTCCAGCAGAGCCCCGTGCCAGGGAAGTGACACAGTGACTCTACTCCCAGGAGGAGGATGCTCTCCGGGTGGCCCAGCAACAGGGAGCTTCTGGCCTGGCTGCATGCTTGCGGGCAGGCACATCATGCCCTGCCTGTGATTGACACCCTCTCAATATAGCAAGTGAAAAACCTCAAAGCGAAATGTGGCGGAGCTAATGGCACAACAGGATGTTAGCAAAATAAAAAAGCATCTTGTCCTTATAACATCTTCTCTGCTGCAAACCAGCCCCAGAAACCTCTTTTCCACAGTAATTTAAAGTAAATAAACCCAGAATCTGCTTTTTCTCCAGCTTTCGAAGTGACATTTGCACTTCAGCAAACATGAAGGAGTGGCAGGGCCAGAGCACCAAAACCTCTCCTGTCTTCCCCTCCCCTCATGCACAGCTCTCCTTACCCACCAGTGCCCCCCACCCATGTGCTGGGAAAAGACCAGCAGTGCTGCAGTGTGCCCTTTGCTCCCGCTTCTGCCAGGACTCCTGCCCACATTCCAGATTTTTTTTCTGAAAATTGTTTTCATTTCCAGCAGCTCCTCACTGTCAGCATCAGCCAGCTCCCCCTTCTCCCTGGGGGCTGAAAAACAAGGAGGGTGGGACCTGCTCCCCGCCTCATCTGGGAGAAGGGGGGCCACTGCTCCTCCTAGAACTTTTCTGTTTGTTTTTGCTCCTTTTATTTTTTTGCAGCTGGCTCAGCAGTGCCTGTGTTTCCTCCTTCATGAGGAAGGAGGAAACACAACCTGCTACCTTGCTTCTCCTCATCATGCTTTGCCTCCCTGCCCCACACCTCTGCTGGCCCCAGAGAAGCTTCTGCCTCCCTGCTGCTGATACTTAACTGTATTTAAAGCATGTCTCTCCTCCAGAGGTGATGTCTAGGGTGAAGTTGTGCTCCCAGCCCCGCTACAGAATCCTGGAATGATTTGGGTTAGAAGGGACTTAAAGACCATCTAGTTTCAACACCTTCCACTAGACCAGGTTGTTCGGAGCACCATCCAAGCTGGCCTTGGACACTTCCAGGGATGGGGCAGCCACAGCTTCTCTGGGCAACCTGTGCCAGGGCCACGCCACCCTTTGCCAACATCGGTGGTGGGTTTGCAGTGCTTGTTTGGGGAGTTTTGCTACAAACTCAGGGTAAACCCAGGCTCTGACTCGGTGCCTTCTCCCCGGCAGGAGGGGCAGCAGCGTTCCTGATCACCACCCCGTACTCGCTCTGCGTCTGCCCCGAAGGCCAGAACGTCACCCTGACCTGCCGCATCAGCGGCCCCCTGGCCGAGCGCCACGACCTGCTCTACAAAACCTGGTACTTCAGCAGCACGGGGGACCAGAGCTGCTCCGACAAGAGGCACATCCGCAATGTCACCGAGAAGGAGCTGCACCATGACCTCAGCAGGCACCACGAACTGCCGGGCAACAGCTCCCAAAAATCCTCCCTCGGGTGGCAAAGCAACCACCACGGTGTGGAGTTTGTCCTTGACCACCACGGTGCCTTCCACATCGTGGTGATGAACCTGACGCTGCAGGACAGTGGGAATTACTGCTGTTACGCCGTGGAGCTCAGGCGGGAAGGTCACAGCAAGCCCCACACCAGGCAGGTGGCTCACGGCTTCGTGGAGCTGCAGATCCAGCAAGGTGAGCGGGGCAAGGGGAGCCCCTGCCAGCCCCGCATCCATGCCAGGGCAAAGTGCCAGAGAAGGGGTGGTGGGGGATGCAGCACTGGGGCTGGGGAGGCAGGGTGTGCTGATGCTGCAAGTGCAGGGCATGTTCCAGACGGCAAAGAGCAGCAGATGTTGAAGGTTTGAATTGGAGCTAGAGAGCAATGAAACATTAAAAAAAAAAAAAGAAAAAAACTTAATAACTCGAGAGGCTGGAATGCAATAAAATCCGTGGTACATAGTTTCACTGATCTTCATCAACCTCTTTCTGGCAGAGAGGAAAACAAGCCTCAACTTAGAAGGAGCTGGCTGGTGGTGCAAGCCTGAGTGAGGGCTCACAGATAACCTTGGGACAGGAGCCCAGTGGGAGAGGCATGAGGGAGGGGAAGGCGTCTCCTGGCCTTGATTTGCAGCATTAGATAGTTCTTCTTTTAGACTAAAAAAAAAGAGGCTGCATGGCCAGGGATGGGCCCTGCTGCCATGGGGAAAAGGGGCTTGCAGCAGGGATCTCAGTGAACACTTCCCAGGATTAAACTCCTGCTTTGGGGTGCTCTGGGATGATGTTCTCAATACCAGGGAGAAAAGGCAAGGACAGCCAGCAGGTTGGGAGTTCTGTGGGACCTGAGGGAATCCCCTGAGGTGTAGCACGCTTTTCTGTTCTCTTCTGCAGGCAAAGGAGGACTTCAGAACTGCACATTTCATACTGCCACCAGCAAAGGTAAAGGGAAAAACCCCTTTCTACTGTGCTGCTCGCCATCCTGGCTCAAGCATTCCCTAGGGATCACTGCAAACACACCAGTGTCCAGATGCAACCTCACAGCCGGGTGTTGGGAGGGTGGTTTCCAGTGTTGTTCCAACAGGGTGTGCATGACAGGTGCATCCTCAGGCTAAGGAGAGCCTTCTTCAGCCCATCACCTGGACATGACTGTCCTGAAGCCCATGGAGATCATTCACCCTGTTGTTCTAAAGCACCTGAGCCCCCTCCCAAAACACAATCAGGGATTTAGCAGCCGCTGCCACGAGCAGATGGGAAGGGACAGAAAGATAAAGAGTTGCAGGAACCTCTTGCTACACCCCAAGCCTGGGCCACCTCTGCCTCGAGCAGGGGAAACCCAAATCTTGCTTGAGTGCTCAGACAATGTGGGGCTCCCCCCAGAGCTGTGTCTAGACATGGAGATGCCCACACTTCACTGTGTAGCTGGTTTCTTGCTGGGTCGCTCTGTCTGCCCCCCTTTGCTGGCTGCTAAATGGGCAGATTTGGCTAAATTTATTTTGCAGCATGCCCAGACAAGGGAAACAGCTCCATGAGCTGTGCTTTCTGTCCCTAACCCTCAGTCTCAAGAGCTGGGACACCCTGCCATATCAGGAAAAAGGAGAAGAAATGCCCTCTCCTAAAACACAGGCACATGGGACAAGAAGCTGCTTCCTCAGATGGATGTGCAGGAGAGGAGCTGAACCTGCCCTTGATTTAAGCAGCCTTTAACCTCACCATGAGCCATCCCACAGGGACCTTGATGGCCACAGATGTGCCTGTAGGCTCCCAGCCTTTCTGGGAGCCTCTGTGGGTGACATTCTCCAGGGCCACATTACTTAGCAGAGGCTGTGGGTAACAAGCCCTTTGATGCCTGAGCACTTTGAGGCTGGCGCTGGGTCAGAGTCAGTGCTCCAAAGTTGCTGGGAGCCTTTATCAGGGCTTCTCTCCTCGTATCTAGAAGACCAAAGACCTTGGGATGTCCTGCAGCAATGAAGGACTTTGGTCAAGGTTCTAAAAGGATGCCTCAGAGCTTATCTCCACAGCTGGCAGTGCATCCCGGTGTGAATCCTGTGTGTGTGGGAGCCACATTGCATCAGCTCTGAGGCAACCTGGGATTGCTCTGTGCTGGACTTGATCTTTAAGGTCTCTTCCATCCTAAACAATCCTGTGATTTTGGCTTGGGGAAGCCAAGGAAAGGGAAGGTGAATGGGAGGGTTCATCTCTTTCCTCTTCCGTTGCAGATATCACGGCCGCCGCGCTGGCCACGGGTGCCTGCATTGTGGGCATCCTCTGCCTGCCCCTCATCCTGCTCCTCATTTACAAGCAGAGACAAGCTGTCAGCAGCAGACGTATGTACCAGGACACCCACGTCATCTCCTGGGCCGCACCAGGAGCCTGGCAAGGCTGGGATGGGATGTGCCCAACTGGGATCAGCTGCTTCGGCTGCCCCAAGTCCCACGGGTGTGGTGCAAGGTGGCCCCCAAAGACAGGTCCCTTCCAGGTGCTTCCTACAGAGCTGTCCTGGGAAGGAGCAGGCATGCCTGCAGGCTGCTAGTGAGGAGTGTGGGATTGGAGGGGACACCAGCAGCATGCTGGGGGCACTGAGAGTGCAAAGATGCTCCCTGCTGAGCCCCTTCCTCCACATCCACTGTGAGAGCCATCTCATTTACTCATCCCTCCCTCCACTGCACACTTGAAGTAGAAGCTTTGCCTTCTAAGTGATTGAAAAGTATTATTTGCACTTTTTTTCCACCTCCTCTTTAAAAAGACCCCTGACATGTCTATGGCCACAGGACTGCAGCAAGCCAGGTCTCCCCTCTGCTGCCCCAGCCCTGGAATACCAGGCTGTGCTGAGGCATAGCCGGCTGCCAGCTCCTGCCTGTGCTTGGCTCCCAGAGATTTCGGTAATTAAGCGGAAAGGGGCACCACCTTAACTGGCAGAGCCATTTCATCAGCCCTTGGGCAAGCGGGGGCCCTGCGGTTTCCCTCTCCCAGCCTGGTGGGCGGCTGTGCGGCTCTGAGGAAACCTTTGGAGAAGTGGTTTTTGCAGCAGCAGTGGGCACAGTGCCAGCCACGAGAATGGGAACTGTGCTTTCGACAGCCATCTCCTTCATGCACCCATTTAGCAGTGGCTGGGCTGCAGCTCCCACCTCCAGCTGCAAAGCATCACCTGGAGGCTACTTCACCCCAGAGGGGAGTCAAAATCCAGGGGAGGTTTGCCTCTCAGGTATCATGGATCAGGTTATTTCCACACAGCACTTTTCTCTGGCACAGTTTGGGCCAAAACTCGAGCACCTCAGCACAGGGTGATCAGCATGCAGGTGTCCAGCAGAGCCCAATAACACTCTGTTACTGTTACCGGGCTGTGGGATCTGCTGCGGCAAAGGGGATGAGGGGACGCCCACCACGGTGCTGCCCAGCCAAACGCAGGGGCAGCCAAGTGCCCGGTGGTGTTTCGCAGAGCCCCAGCAGGGTGCCACAGGTCGGCGGTGGGTGCATCCAGGCATGAGTGGGCCCGGACTGCAGCCCGGGCGCTGCAGCTGCACCTCACTTCACCCCATGCCTGCAGAAGTCTCTCTTCCCCTTCTCTGGAGGGTAAGAGACACTCAGTGGTCTCTCGAGCAAGAGACCACAATTGGTCTCAATGTGGGAGGAAGCTGGGCTGGGGAGTAAACAAGGTGGAAGAGGGCAGGGATACAGAGAAAGAGGTTTGGGAGCAAAGCAGAGGCTTGAAGAAGTGGGTGAAGGAGGGAGGAATGCAGAGGGAGAGGAGGAATGGCAGGTGGATAAGACAACAGAACACAGCACTGGCACTGATGCTGGGCCTTGTGCTGCCAGCACTCACCCCACACGTTTTGTCTTCGGCAGGTGCCCACGAGCTTGTCAGGATGGACAGGTAAGGAAACCCACGTGCTCCCAGCTCCCCCCACCTCCTCACATGCCCTCTCTGTCTGCATCCCAGACCCTGCAAGGGCCTTGCTCTTTCCTCCTTCCCTTTAAAGCCGGCACATATCCTCAGCCGGGCAGAGCAAAAGGGGTGCTGGTGTCACGCATGCCCTGAGTCCTTTCCCTTTCTGGGAAACGCTGTTTCTCTTCCCTCTCCAAGTCGGAAGTGCCTCCTTCCGTTTTGCCTGTGACAAGGGCCTGCATCTCCCCGCAGCCCAGGAGAGCCTGAAACCACTTTTGCTGAACCTTCCCCGCTGCACTGGGCCCCCTGTTTGCTCTCAGCTGAGGTCCCACCGCCTGAGCCTGCTCCTTGCCCTGCTTGGCTGTTCCCAATGCTCAGCCAAACCCCCGGGGATAAAAAAAGGCTCCTGAAATAAAAGTGCAAATGCCTCTCCTGTCCCACAGCAGCGCCCAGGGCATTGAAAACCCTGTGTTCGAGGCGGTGCCGTCGGCGAGCGCGGAGCCACAGCCACGGCCCCGGCCCCAGCTCTCCTACGTGGCCAGCAGGCTGCCCTCTGAGTCCGGCCGGCATCTGCTCTCGGAGCCCAACACCCCCATGTCACCTCCTGGCCCTGGGGACTGCTTCTTCCCGACCCTGGGTGAGTGATCAGCAATGCTGAGCCCCTGCGAAGACTGTGGGAGAGGTGGAAGGGAAAGGGGAAGGTGAGGGGTTAGATATCAGTGGCAAACTTTGTGTTGTGTGGGACATCAAGTCCCATGGCTTAAAAGAGGGAAAGGACCTCAACCCTCTGTTTTCCATGCAAAAGTGGAGTTTGGCCACTTCCTGAAATAATATCCCTTCAGCTGTAGGCTGGACTAATACCCCTGGTCTGCCCTTTTCCAGATCCTGTTCCCGACTCACCAAATTCCTTGAAAGCCTAAAGACCCCAGAGGAAACCACATCCTGCAGACCACGCCATGCTCACCAAGACAATACCCCCAGGAGGGTGGCAGGGCCAGGGGCAGCAAAGCCTTAAGAAATGAAGCTGTGTGCAGGATCCCTGCCCTTGTCTCCCATCCTGCCACTGCCCTGGGACTGGAAGTGAACCTCTCTGGCTCGGATTTCGATTTTTAACTACCTGTTTCCATGGAGAAGTGCATGGCTCTGTACTGCTCGCATTTTACAGACTAGCTGAAAATTGAGGATGTGGAGATGGAAGGATGTCCTGCACCTGCAGACTTCCCTGAGGATTAACTTATTGCCAGGGTTTAAGCTCTGCAACATCAACATGTTTCTGGATCCTTGACTGAACATCCTCTCTGGGAGTGGATGGTAAAATACTTTATTCAGCATGGAACAAAACAGGATCACCAGCCAACCTTGTACTCCCTTTCTCTTTGCAAAACAGGAAGGGGAGAGGCTCCCTGCTGCCACCAGAGCCTTCTTTCCTTACCAGCCTTTTGAAATGGCCATGGACTTGTGATGCTGCTGCCTTTTCAGCAGGACACATGTTGGGAGGAGCCTTATTTCTGCTGCAGTTTTATCCTTGGCTTGGGATCAGGGCAATTTATCTTTCTGTTTGTTTCATTATCAGAGCTGATTAAAAGGAAAAAAGGATGTCTATGGTTTTTGTTTTTTTCTTGGTTTTTTTTTAAATGCCCGTCAATTAGGAAGTTCATCTGGAGGGTGTTGGAGGATGCTCCGTGAGGTGGCCGAGAGCCCCTGTGGAGAGGTGGAGGCACAGGGGGCACAGTGGGAAATGCTACAGATGGCTTCCCCTGGCCCTCCTGGGGCCAGCTTGGCCAGAACAGCCAGCGTTGGGGCCGCTGTGAGAGGACCCTTTGATGCCCTGGGGGACGTGGGTGCTCTTGCAGCATCTGAACACAGCACCTGGCATTGCTTATCTGAAAGAAACTATGGCTCCAGCGTGACTCAGCCCCAGTGACGATATCAAACCTTGTGGCAGATGCTGTTACTCAGAGTGTGTTTGTTTTGGGTTTTTTTCTCGTTTCTTTTTTTGTTGTAAAGTGGGTAAAAAAATGGCCACAAGACAAACATAGACATTTGTCATAGCAAAACAGTGTCAGACCTGAGCTTTAACTGTACCAGGCAGCGTGGCCAGGCACAGCACCCCCGGCAGCGCACGAATTTCCACACTGCATGGCTGGAAGAAACAGCATTTGCCTCTGGAATGGGCTGGGGACACCCCGGGCTGCTGTAGGATTTTTTAAATCCAGCATTGGCTTTAGCAGGAGCAACCTCAAGGTGGTTCAGGGATGAAGGAGAAGCCAGCACCCACACCCCCATGTACCACAGCTCTAACTTCCTGAGCACGGACTCGTGCTTTATTGCCACCCACGGCTCAGCCCCTTCCCGGCTTTGCTGGGGAATCTTGCCCGGTGCCTCCAGCACTTCCTTCTCCCTGTCCCAGCAGCTCCAGCTGGAAAGGCACGCGGGGTTTTGCCTGCCTGCAGGTCTTAACGGCTTTGAAACCCTGTCCAAGTCCCTCTGTTCCCTAACAAATGCACTGTTTGATGACAGAATGAAGCTTTGTTGGAAACAGGTTTTGCTCTGTGCTGCAGCAATCTCATTTTTCAGGATGCCCAGTGCGGCAGGCAGAGCTAAGTTGAGCACCCACGCTCTCTGCCAGAGGCTCTGGTGTGGCATGCTGGGGCACCAAGTGCCATCAGCTTTCCCACCAGAAGGAAAACTAAAGATTCTCAGAGAGAGAAGAAATGGCTTCCCAGGCTTCCACACATTCTGGAGCAGGAGTCCTGGCACGGGGTGCTGGCACCCCACCCTGGCCCCCACCACCATGGAGAAGGTGACACAAATGCTCGTGGTGAAGGTGACCCAGCTGCAAGACCAACATGTGGGCAGTGAGGATCCACCCTGCCTTGCTGGAGCCACCACTGCCTGGGGCTGTGGGTGCCAGGAGGGTCCCTGTTCCAGTGCATAGGGGTCCTGCAGCTTCCTTGGGCAGACCTTCCTGCTGCTGCAGGAAGCATCCTGACCACTCTGGAGCAGGGCCAGCCCTTGGGGAGGTGCAGCTGCTGGCTTGCACCAGGGTCAGATAGCTCCCAGGTGACTCCTGCAATTCCCACACACCTTCCAGTTGCAGCTCACCAGCCTGTGAAGGTTTTTTCTCCTGCAATGCTTTTTCATGAAAATATTTTCCTTTCATCAGCAGCATTTTATCCTTTTGTTCCTGCATTTCCAGCTCCCAGGAGAATCCTCTCAGCCAGTCTTCCCTGCTCCCTTGCTGTCCTGGGTATCCCAGATCACCATTTCCAAGTGAGGACTTCATAGTCCTCTCTCAGCTCTGTCTCCTCTGCCTCTCTCACACAGAGAAGGACAAATCTTGAAGCCCATGGATGGATGTACAAATTACAAACAATCATCCCCTTTTGTGCATTGTTGCATCAGCCTGGACCTACTTGTGAAAGCAGAGTTTCTGGCAGGCAGCAAGCCCCTGACAGACATCATTTCCCCACCCAGGCGTGAGGCCAGCAGGCACCCAGCGATATGCCGGACAGCCTTTCACAAGACATGAGTGTCCTCCAGCTCTGAACAGGGCCAAAGCTCTTCTCTGCACTCAGGAATTGGGTCACTGGGCACTTTGTGTTGCTGGGATTTGGATTGTGGCTGCTGGCATAACGTGTGCTCATGACATGGTGGGCACACAGCAGAGCCTCTGGGAACAGGCAGGGCTGCCGGGACACCGCCTTGGCAGCGTGAAGCAATAAGCTGTGCCGCTTGTCCTCGCTGGCACCAGGACTGGAAGAGGGCATTGCCATGGCAATGGGATTTGCCAGCTCAGCACACGGCATTCCTCGGCACACCAGGATCAGCGATGCTCCGACAGTGATGGGGACAAGGAGGAGCTGGTGGCATCATGTGTTGCAGTCACATGAAGCTGCCTTCTGTCATTTTGTGGAAAGAGACTTACCTCGGTAAGCCTCAGTGACAATACAACTAATGGGAAAGATGGTGATGTAGAAGCTGGAGTGTGAACTAACCAGGAGGGAGGAGCTGAGAGTGCAAAGCCTAAAGTGAGAATCACAGCCACAGTCTGCACTGCTGGCTGTGACCTGTTTCATCAAAATGTAGAGCAGGGCTTTGCAGGCAGAGCTCTGTTGGCAGAGCAGAGAGATGGTGAGAGATAGCAGGTGGAGGTGGGGGACAGGAAGGATGGCAGAATGTCACAAAAGGCATCAGCCCACTCACCATTTGTGCACGTGCCTGCTGACTCACCTCTCTACAGAGACATGAGGTTAGAAGGGACTCAGAGCTGGAAAATGCCCCACATGGTATTTGCTCTTTTGACTCTCCCATGCCAGAGTCATCCTCAGGGGCACAAATAACGAGCCAAGCAAGACCGTCACTTCCCCAGGCCACGGGACAATAGGGGGCCTCATATCAGCCCCCTTTCAGTCTGAAGCCATTCCTCCTTGTCCTGCCACTCCAGGCCCTTGTCAAAATCTCCAGAGCTCTTCTCATTGAGCAGGACCACAGCAGTCACGTGTGTCAATGGTGAATGGAACTCTGGTTGAGCTGCTGCTCCAGCCACTCCCAGTGCTGAGCTGGGTGGGCAGTGTCTGGAGCCCTTCCAGACCCAGCACCCGCAGAGCCTGTGAGCAGGGCAGCAGCAGCCAGCACACTTCCCCATATTTTTGGCACTTGGAGATGGGAGATAAGGCCTGCTGAACAACTGCAAGGGAGGGTCCTGCAGGACCAGGCGCTGAAGTAGCCTCTGAACCAAATCTGTGCACAGCAGGTTTGGACCCCGAGTCACAGAAACATCACACCCTGTGCCTTTTCTCCCCTTTCACGTTCCACACTCAATGCCAAGCTCACTCCCACAGCGCTACCCAGCCCCTTCCTGCCCCTGAAAGGACCATTTTGGTGGCTCACCGACAGGGAGGGGGTGCCCTCGTCCTCCACGGTGACCACGAGGCTGTAGAAGCTCTGGCGCTCGCGGTCCGGCGGGGAGGGCCGGGTGGCGATCTCGCCGGTGACACGGTCCATGCGGAACGTCAGGTCCTCATTCCCACGGGTGATGTAGTAGGAGAGGACACTGTTGAGGCCGATGTCCCGGTCGGTGGCGCGCACCTGGGCCACCGCCGTGCCACCGCCAACGTTCTGTGGGGTGAGCAGCAGAGATACGTGACGTAAATCCCACAAGCCTCATCACATATAAAATACCTAATTAATAATGTAATTCCAATATAGAGAGGGCACTGAGGTGCTTGAGGCTCCAAACTCACTGCCCCAACACCCAGCAGCTCAGCAGAAAGCTGCACATTAGGTCTTATCTAGTCTGGCACAGCCTGGAAGAGCATAAAACCCAGAGTGTGTGCAAAGGTGAAGGCTGTGTAATGGACCCGGAGCTCGGCTAATTATTTTTGGATAGTCCCATTATAGGGGAAATCAAAACAGAAATTCTGTTCTTCAACCTGCTCTGAACATGTATTAAATAGATAAGAAAACCCTAACAGGGCAATATCCTTAATGCTAGGCTATAAATCATGAGCAGCAGTTCCTCACAGCTAAGTGGCACTGGCTATTACTCATATTTCATTTTTCATCACCAAATTGAGAATCCCCCTCTGCCTCAGTCCAGGAATTAAACTGTCAGGAAATAAGTTGTCTTTTCTCATGCCTGATTGTGTTTTATTGCTTAATTATCTAGCCCTTGCTAAGCTGCTTCCTGAAAGCCATTCCTATTCTGCACTGTGCCGTCTCTTGTGTCACTTTGGTGGCATTTCCATGGGTGTGTAGCCACTTCTCCTTCCGGCTGGTCCCTGCAGCCTCACAGGCTTAAGTTGCTTGTAGAGCTTTTTCCTAGCGCAAAACTAGGAGTACATCACCAGTGAGGGCTTTCAAGGGGTCGCCAACCCTTACAACACCCAAGGTAAGGATGGCAAGGAGTCACCGATCCTTAAGTGACCCAAGGTGAGGTTTGCAAGGGGCCATCAACCATCAAATGACCAAAGATGAGGTCACTAATGCTTAAATGACCCAAAGTGATGTTTGCAAGGGACACTCTGTTGTCCCCACTTGCCTTGTGGTCAGACCTCACCCTGGGAGGACAGAGGGAGAGGAGCTGGGTGCTCACCTCGCTCACGCTCACATTGTAGCCAAAGGGGCTGTCGATGACAGGGGGGTTGTCATTGACATCAAGGATGTTCACTCGCAGAGTGTGCTCCTTCCTCCGGGGAGGAACGCCGCCATCTGACGCTTGGATCTGCAGTTGGGGGTGGATTTTCAAGAAAAAAAAATGCTATTTTGAAGCTCACACATCCAAGAAAACAGCCTTGGTGCTCAAACCAGAAGCCCAAGAGGTGAGAGGGGTGGTTTGGTGCTGACCCGTAAGGTGTAGTGATCCAGCAGCTCCCGGTCCAGCGGCTGTGCCACGAACACCTCGCCGTAGGTGTTGTTGGTGGTACGGATCTCAAAGGCCCGGCCGATATTCCCTGACGTCAGCGAGAAAGTCACCTGGAAACATCACAGGGAAAGAAAAACAGGCAGGCAGAGTGATGCTGAGGAGGAAGGAGAGAAAAGAGACCCTACAAAAATAAATCCAGTGTCCCCTCAAGATGTTTCAGCTTTTGAAAAGATCCAATGTAGTGGGATCCACAGGTGTGCTGGCTTATTGCCGCCACCCCAAAGCTAACAGGGCCAACCCCCGTCGCATCAACAGCTCCTATGCTGCCAGCAATTTTTGTTATTAGGGGTGATGGGACCTCATTAATGCTCGTCTGCAGGGTAATGAAAATAACAAATGCCAGAGAACTTCCTGCTCAGCCTGCCAAAGACTTTGCTGCTGGCCCCCACGGTGGGAGAGGCCACAGCTGGTTTTCAGATTGCCAGGCTCCTTTTGACACTTGTCCCACAGAGCTCTTTGCCCCAGACAGCCCAAGGACGATGTTTTTCCTCTACTGCTGCACGCCTTGACTGAGGATTGCTGGTACTCACTGCACATCCCCACCCCCACCAAAACCACTGGCATTAATGACCAGTTTGCTCTCACAGGGGTGCAGAGGGGAAGGGGTTGGGAGGATGCTGGCAGGGGTATTTCTGTGTCAGTGAAACACTATCATGGGCAGCTCCAAGGCTGCTGTGCCAACCCCATACAAGTTGGAAGGGACCCACATGATCGCCGAGTCCATCTCCTGGCCCTGCACAGGAGAACCCCAGGAATCACACCATGTGCCTGAGAGCATCATCCAAATGTCTCCCTTCCTACCTGCCCGTTCCTCCCTGCATCTGGATCTCGGGCCAGGACCAGGGCCACCCTCTTGCCCACGGCGCTGTCCTCGGCCACGCTGACGGACGAGTCAGAGGTGATGTCGAACTGGGGGCTGTTGTCGTTCTCATCCAGGACTGTGATGGTCACCTGTGGAGGGGGCATGGGGCTCAGGGCACGGACAGGAGCCAGACCCCTGCCCACCTGGCATCGACAGCCACCCTGACACCCCGGCACACCATCAACGCACCACACCCCTCCGAGGTGCCAACAGCATGTCATCCATCCCCCGTGGGAATGATGCAGCTGTTTGAGCCCAGGAGCTGAAGTTACATCCCTGCCTGCAAAGGAGACGGAGAAGGAGGAGGAGGAGGAGGGACAGCGCAAGGCTGTAGCTCTCAAGCAGTGTATTTTTTTGTGGAACATCCACTGGTTTTTATCCTTCAAATAGCTGGGCACAGAGCAGCTCAGGCTGCTGCAGGGTGACCCTTTCTTGCTAAACTTTTCACAAGGAGTTATTTCATCCATGCTCACAGCAGCAGGGTCAGGCAGGATTTGCTTTAAAGCTCAATGGGCACAGAGAAGGCAGAGCTGAGTGTGTTTAACTCAGCCAGGGCAAGCTGGGTGTGGAGGAGGCCTGAGCTCCCTCCTGGAAAAAGACACATGAGCATGAGATACTTGAAGGGGACCTGGCTACCTTGGCCACAATCAGGCAGAGGAAATGCTCTCATCGAGTTTGTAATCAAAGTGCTGCAGGGCAACACAGAAATGAGAGAGGAAGAGCCTTTCTGTTCCCGGGGATTTATTTATGGGTGCCCCAAGCTCCCAGGTGCAGCCAGGCTGAATGCGACAACATCCCGGGAGGAAGCTGGGGAGTGAGTTGTGCGCCCTGGGGTGATGCAGTTATTGTTGCTGCTGAATTAAAAACAGAGAGCCAGGAGCAGGGAGAGCTCATTCAGTCACTGCAGCAGATCCGGCAGCTGCTGTCCCAAGTGCCAGATCAGGGAGCCGGGATTCTGCTCGTCAGCAGCAGGGTGGCTTACGGGCTGTCCCACGTCCTGCGGGGTGGCAGGGAGGCTGGTGCTGGTAGGACAGGGCTGGAGACCTCCACCCCAGTCTCTCCCTGCAGCTCAGTGTGGAACTTGGGATGGGTTCTGGTCCCCAAGGTGACACCAGCACGACGGACACCCTTACCTTCTGTTGGAGGAAAGCAGAGGGAGAAACAGAGAACACAAACAATGAGGAGTTAGTGGGGGATGAGGAAATGTGGGTTAACCCTGCATGCTACCACAGCAGCACCAAGGGTCATGGGTGCCCCTCTGCAGAGATTTGGAGGCTCCTCTGTTGGGGCATCCCTTTTTTTTTTCTAGATAAGGTTGGCATATCTGCCCCTCACCCTGGGAGAGGTTCAGACAAGAGCACGCCGCTGTGTGGAGAGCAGAGCCATCAGCACCCACGGGCTGGCCCTGCAGCCGGCACTGAAATGCAAATCGCCCCCTGCCTGGCTGCCTGTGAAACTGCTAAATATAACCCTCTTAAACACAAGTCACAAGTGAAGTATTTCAAGGCCCCTAAATTTACCTCCCTCGAAACTGTTTTATCAGGTTTTCCCCCAAATCAGGGTTTCCGGACCCTGGAAGCTGGAGCAGAGAGCTCAGCTAGGACACGCTGTCTCATGCCAGAGGTGGGAGAGGGAGATGGTCCGAGGTTGACAGTGGATGGTGAGTGGGTGGGATAATCTACTCACCACTGTGGAGTCAATCTTTGGTCCTCCATCATCAGCCACCACTGTCAAGGTGTAGAAATCCCCTTTCTCTCGATCCACCTGGCCTTTGACCGTGATCACACCCTGCAAAGGATGAACAACAGCTGTGCTGGCCACCAAAACCAGAGCTCACAGTGCACAACCAAGCCAGGAGGGACCATGCTGTGGCTACTTACGGTGATCCCATTGATTTTGAAGAGGGAGAGCGCTTGGGGGTTGGTGTTGGGGTCGAACTTGTAGGTGATCTGGTTGAGGTTGTCGATGGAGCGAGCCTGGACACGGAGCACCTCAGAGCCGAGGGGGATGTTCTCCATGATCACGGCCTCGTAGCTGCTGTTGGAGAACTGCACGGCCTCATCCAGCTCGTTCAGCAGGCTGACGTACACGCTGCAGAAGCCCTGGTTGTTGGGGGGCGCTTGGTCCGTGGCAGAGACATTCATCAGGTAGCTGGTTTTGGTCTCGTAGTCCAGGTAGTCTATGGTTGTGATGAGGCCCGTGCTCTCGTCGATCTCGAACTTCCCTTCTGCACCCGACACAATTTTGTAGTTCACCAGACCCCCGTTCCCTGGGGAGGGAGCAGGAACCGTGGTGCTGGCTGGACCGAGCACCCTGAAGGGGCAGGCACCACTGATGCCTACCCCCAGCAGAGCCCATCCCATTGAGTTTCAGCCCAGCCAAGCCAGGATCCGCGCAGTGGCTGATCTCGCCAATCTCCCCCACAATGGGTGTTTCTCAGACCCCCTTCCCACCTGTGTCTCGGTCGGTGGCCCGGACCACTGCCACCGAGGTCCCTATTCCCGCCGTCTCCCGCAGCCCCAGGCGGTTGTACTGGCGCTGGGTGAACACCGGCACCTCGTCATTGACGTCTTCCACGTACACAATCACCTGGGAAGGCCCGGAGAAACCACGCGTGAGCCGGGCAAGCTTGGGAAACATACCCTTTGTGGTGTTGGTGGAGAAACACTGCAGGGTGTTCAAAGCCAGGCTGGACAGGGCTTGGAGCAACCTGGGGTAGTGGAAGGTGTCCCTGACAACAGCAGGGGGGTTGGGACTAGGGGAGCTTTAAGGTCCCTTCCAACCCAACCCGTTCCATGGTCCTGTGATAATCTCTTCTTCAACACCACACGACGGCGAGTGAACACAAACAGTTTAACATCACAGATTTAAACAAGTCCTGTGGTCAGAGTGAGTCAGTATTTCCCTGGTGGGAGGGAGGTACACTGGGTACATTAATTCCTCCATCCTCTGGGATCCCCATATCAAATCCTTGGAGACCTCACAACACAGAAACACTGGCGACTCGGTGGGAAATTTTGCTCTAAGTTCAGTGGGTCGAGCTGCTGTTTCCCCAGGGAGCACATTTCCTTCTCCTGGCTTACTGCTTGCTGCTGGTGCTGGGGGCACTTCGCACTCAGCCAGAGCCCACCCCACCACTGGATCTAAAAATAAATGCAACTGGAGGGCTGGGCTTGCGGGAACTGTGGGAAGCCGGTGTGCCGCAGTTAAAGACTGTCACCACTGGGTCCTGGATTATTTAAATAGTGCCTGGACAGGACACACAGTTTTCAACAGGCTGAGGCTCAGCTCTTCTTCCCAGCAGCAGAGCCGCATCTCACCAAGCAAGCAGGACTCCCTCTGAGTGACTGCTGCACCACTTAGCAGCCTAATGGCACCAAAATGTCACAGGAAAAAAGAAAAATTAACCAACCCCCCTGCCAGCAAGCTCTTCTCTACCCATGAGCAGCCCCCAGAGATTTCCTATCAGCATTTCCATGCCAGATCTTTCTAATTTCCTGTACAACTGCAAGCGCTGGAAAGGACCAAGCATCCCAAATATTTTGCATGAACTGCTCTGCTGTGCAGCCCGTGGTGGCTGTGAGGTCCTCACCCGCACGGAGCTCCTCATGGGTCCCTGCTCTGTGTTGTAGGCCTCCACCTCCAGCACGTGGGAGGAGTTCTGCTCCCTGTCGAGGTGCCGCACACCTCGCATCACCAGCCCCGTGCTGGGATTGATGCGGAAGTGGTTGTGCTCATTTCCTGGTGGGGGGGAAAAAAAGAGAAGGGTGTGCCCACTGCCTCTATATCCATCCTGGTGACACACTGAGCCTTCCCTGGGGGGCTCTTTTAGAGGGAGATTATTGGGCAAAACTTCAGCCCCATCACCTCTGGCTACATCAGTCTCAGCTACATCAGTGTTTGGCCCTGGGTCAGGCCAGGAGGAACTACGGAATCTCATCAAATAAGAAAAATGTGGACGTGTTGGAGTGAGTCCAGAGGAGGCCACAAAGATGCTCTGAGAGCTGGAGCAACTCTGCTCTGGATCCAGGCTGGGAGAGCTGGGGGTGTTCAGCCTGGAGAAGAGAAGGCTCTGGGGAAACCTTAGAACCCCTTCCAGTGCCTAAAGGCGCTCCAGGAGAGCTGGAGAGGGACTTGGGACAAGGGCATGGGGTGACAGGACAAGGGGAAATGGCTTCAAACAGGAAGAGGGCAGGATTAGATGGGACATCGGAAAGAAATTCTTCCCTGTGAGGGAGGTGAGGACCTGGCACAGGTTGCCCAGAGAAGCTGTGGCTGCCCCATCCCTGTAAGTGTCCAAGGCCAGGCTGGAAGGGCTTGGAGCAACCGGGTCTAGTGGAAGGTGTCCCTGCCCATGGCAGGGGGTTGGAACAAGGTGAGCTTTAAAGTCCCTTCCAACCCAAATGATTCTGTGATTTTAGGATTCTGTCTAGTTGTCCATCCACAACAAATCATCCCCTGTCAATGAGCCCTAAAGCTGAAATTTTGCTTAGGGCTGGGAGAAATGGTTCTGTGGGCTGCAAAGTGCAAAAGGATGGCGAGCACAACCTGCCGAGGCTGGGCAGAGCCTGGGACAAACTCCCCGATGCACGAAGGGGCACCTGGACTTACCCTTGACAATCCTGTACCACACTCTCCCGTTAATGCCTTCGTCCGCATCGGTGGCTTTCACCTTCATGAGAAAAGCAGAGGAGGAGAGGTGAAGGGCAGAGAATTCCAGACTAGGACTAGTCCTCCCACCCTGCCAAAGCTGGACATCCTGCTCCTCCACCTGAGCTGAGGAGCTTACCAAATACAAACCCAAGTAAGTTACCCTCCCCTCCTCACCCGACAGTAGGGATAGCGGGCTCGGGAGTGCTCGGCTGCCACCTTAGCTGCTAAATTGAGGTGGGAGCTGAGCCTGAGGACCACACCACAAATCCCACGGGTGTGCTGGAGGAGGTGCCTCCATCAATCCTGCATTCCAACACTTGTCCCAGAGGCGATGCCACCAGGGATGGAGCCTTGCTGGGATAATCTGAGCTGGGCAGGGGAAGCTGCTCCCGTGTCTGGTGAGCACACAGCCCTCGGCATCCCGGTGAGTCACCCAAGCAGCAGCACATGGAAAAATTACCAAAGGAAATGTGAATGCAACCAGCCTAGAGCGTGGCACACTCAGTACTGAGCTGAGTCCTCCTGAACCCCTGAGCAGGGGTGGGAGCACCCCTTGGCTGTGATGCACTGCAGAGTGCTGGCATGGACCGAGTCTGCCATCCACCCTGGGAAAACCAAGGCACGGGTCCCCTCTGGTGTCACTGAACAAGACTGCAGTGCTTCCCCTAAAGCCCCAGCCAGCAGTCGGCAGCTGGGAAGCAGGACCTGGCGGTGACCAGGAGGGCCAGGGCTTCCAGTCCAGCTGGCACTGAGCCCCTGCATCTTCTCTCGGCAAAACCCATGCCCCACAAAGCGCCCAAAGCTCGACCGCAGCGTGGCCGTTCGTGAGTCACCAGGGCGAGGGTGTGGGGAATGCCTGAGCCTTTTTCCTCTGCCTGCTTCCCTCTGCAAGGCATCTTCTGCCTCATCTTCTTCCTACAATTTTACCCAGCAGTTATTTTTTTCCCAGGAAGGTTTGCACCCAGACTTGTGCTGGAAGGAGGAGAGGTTGCTGCAAAGGATGCACGTGCAGTGGGAACAGTGAGGGCTCTCACCCCCAGCCCCACACAACACTCACAGGAGTCAAGAGTTGCTCCTCTCTGGTTTTGAGCTCCCTTCCACCAAGGCCCCGTGCATCAGCAGAAAACTTGGAAAATACCGACTTCTATCTGGATTTCTCATCCCTGTGCCCACACATGCTGTTTTCCTCTGTCCCAGACCAGTTCATGTCTTGCTTGTGGCTTATTCCATGTTTCACCATGGACCCAGGCACCTCCCTTTAACAGTGCAGAGTTCTCCCTGCCAAACCAGCTCTTTCACCCACGGGGCTCCCTGAGGCAGAGCTGGGATGGATGGACCCCACAGCAGCAGGCAAGCGATGCCCAGGCAGACCAGCTGCCTTGGCATGGCACAGGGAAAAGCTATCATGTAGCCAAAGGAGGAAAAATGAAGGGATGGGAGGCAAACCTTCGCAGCTTTTTGTGCCATTCCTTGCCCCACTGTGCCCAGGAGAACGCATTTCAGGATGAGCCAACTGCACCCTGCAAACACCCCTTGGGCCATCCTCTTCCCAGCTCACCCCAAGCATGAATCTCTGGTACCTAAACTAGGTGATATGAGTCTGTCCAGGCATTTGTTTTGTATTAAAAATCAGTAGTTTGCATTAAAGCAACATGTGCTCCTGCCAGCCTGCAGCAAGGAAAGCTCGGCTGCTGCTGGTTTGACCCGCTGAGGTCCCAAAGGAAAGGTGGTACTTTGACAGGCTGTCCCAAACTCGGGACAACAATGGCACTGGGGTGCAAGCAGTGGGGGAAAAGCTCCTTCTGCTGCAGGTGGAAGGCACCTTGTGCAGCTGAGCTGAGCTCCAGCCTATTTTATCCCTCTGCTAGAGAGTGGGCTGCAGGCACAGCCAGGCTGTCACAGACCCTTTTCAACCCCCGCCCCCAGCTACTGGAAAGGTCAGAAAAGGATGAGGAGGGCAATAAAACAATGGGAAAAAAGTAGATTTTCTGGGAAATGGGGGAGCAGGCATGTGGAGGGCAGGTGCCACCCCTCCCACCACAGGGGGGTCAGCCCACGACCATTTAGTCATCCTACAGGGACAAATCCTGGGGAAACACATCCCAGGGGGCTCAACTCCCAGCAAGGGACATAGCTCTGGGGCACCGCAGCACTGGCAAAGCCTGGCAAGGGGCTCAGGGCCCCTCGGCTTTGCTCACTCAGGCTGTCCCAGCTCGGTGCCACCTCTGTCCCACCCTCCCCAAAGGGAGGAGGGGGCTGGCAGCCGGCAGAGCGCGGTGGGAGAGGCGGCAAGGCGGGAGTGCCGGAGGCAGAGCCCGGGCTCGGCTGGCTGGTGAGAGGTAGGGAGCCCAAACTCCCGCGGCAAAGCCACTGCTGGCCCCTTAGGTCACCCCAAGGGCTGAGACGGACCCCCCCCGGCTGCAGAGCTTCTGCTCTCAGCCTGGGGAAAGGGCTGAAACTGGGTGAGGATGCAAAGTTTGGGTGGGCGTGAGGTCAGGCATCCCTTCCCAGTCGTGTTGCTCCGTCTCTCCCAGGGAAGGGACAGCGGAAAGTTCTGTGGATGCAGCTCTGCCGTTTAACAGTGAGGGTGACAAGGAGCAGCAGCACTCAGAGCCCTCTGCTCGTGGAACCCAACCATCCGGGTCAGGAAGCCAGATGTTTCATACTGTCCAGCATTTCCTCCTCCTGCAAGTGGGTGGAAAGACCCAGTACATTGGGAAAAGCTGGGGAGCTTCAGGAAAAGTGTTGCTAAGCAAGATAGGGAGGGGAATGAGAGCTGCTTTTCATGGGAGCTGTGTCACAGGCAGTGCCTGAAAACAGCCTTTTCTTCGCAGGAGTTTGAGGAAAGGGAGGGAGAGCATATGGAAAAACTCCTGCCAAACTAGGCAGCTGGGCCAGGCCAGGGAGCAGTGCCTGGTGCTGGGCAGAATAACCCTCTCTGCTGCTCATGCACAAGAATAATTTCTTCTTCTTCCTTTCCACCTTTCGCAGGGGCATTTTACCTTTTGCAATTTCTCTTTTTTCCCTCTGATTCTCATCTGCTTCGTGGCCAGTGCTGGGTCCCAGGTGCTCATGGGGATGTGTCATGTTTGGAGCTGATCAGGCAGGGATGTCCCTTCTGGGGGGCATTTCCAGGATGGACAAATCTCTTATTAATCCACCAGGGTGAAGAATATGGGGCCTGGGTGGGACAGTGATGATGGGAAGGGGCAATGCTATGAAAGCCCAGACCTTCCCTGAACACTCAGCTCTGCCAGCTGAGCTGGGTGTGAGGAGAGGCTGGATGGGAAGCAAGAGGAGAACAGGGCATGGCTGAAAAAGCCTGGGAAAACACCAGTGTGATCCCTCCTGATGGGTTTCTATGGAACACTGTCAAGTGAATTTAAAAGACAAACTCTGCAGCCTTGAACAACGGAGCAAAAACAGCCTGAAGGAGTTGTCCACGCCTCCTGGCTGGTTCTTAAGGAACAATACAGGGTCACCAATCTGAACACATGCAGTCAGTAAATGCCAGCATTAAGGTAGCCGTGGAAACCTCGATTCAGGCTGCCTTTGGTGTGGGACACACTGCACCCCTGTCTGCTGGTTTCTGTGCCTGGACAGCACAGAGGAGCTTGTCCATGGAGCAGGGGGTCCTTGGGATTGCTGCTCTGCTCCCAAAGCTGAGGGAAAGGGACAGAGCTAGTTAAGGATAAAAAAATACTTTTGGGGTGAATAGAGGTGAAAACCTCACTTTGGAGGAGGTGACAAGAACCCCAGTCCCTGGGACTGCCTGCAATACACACAGGGATTCACCCTCTCAAATGCTGACCCATTTGTTTTTGCACTTCCCATTTTCCAGGCACACACCTGGCTCAGACCCATGGAAACAGCAACATCTCCCCAAAGACCCCCAAGCTATAAGCAGGCTAATCACTAATCACCTTTAGTGATTAAAACCTTGTCACTGATGTCTTCTCTCCACTTTTTGAAATGTTTTATGGTGAATGTTTGGCTGCTGCCTTACACACACCTCTGTGACTTTGGGATGGTGGCTGCAAGAGCAGACCCAGAGACCCTGGCAGTCCCTGCAGCCCTGCCTTTCTCCTCCTAAGATCTGAGTTTTAAATTGCCTCAATCCAAACCCAAGTTTACCAGGAGATTGCCCAGGCACAGACCAGTTACACAGCTCTCCCACATCTCTGCAGGAAAGTCAGCATAATAAAGATTTACCTCCAGCACACGGGGTGGAGCACCAAGGGCATTGCACAGGGTTGGCACAAACGGGATCTCCCCAGCCCTCATCTCCATCTGGAGAGATGCCAGCCTCTGGCACAGCCTGTCTGGGGCAGGGCAGGGGGGAGTGCATGTGAGCTCTTGCAGGGATCTGACCCAGCAGTGAAAGGAGAGGACAGTCTCCACCAGGTGTTAGGTAAGAGCTCTCACTGCTGACGCTTTGGGAAGCTGGTTTGCATCACCTGTGACATGTCTGAGCCTGAAAGCAGGTCAGCAAAACGCCTGACACGAGGATTTTTGGCACAAGCAGGGTGAGGGTGTTACACTTCACCCCTGCAAAATACTAAAGACAGTGCTAGTACAATACCACAGCTTGTACAGTACCACAGCTTATTGGGGCACAGGCTCAACCAACTATCCCATTTCTTTGGGGGAATAATCACAAAACCCCCAAATGACAGCCAATTCAACAAGCCCACATTTCTGGGGAATAGAGAAGAACCAAATCTCGGCAGCTTGGGGGTAGGATTTTGAACTTTCTGTAGTACATGGATATTTATCTCTTCCAGAAAATCTTTGTGCAACATGTGTGTGCTCCCTGAAGGTGTCCTCCCAGGGGCCATGGTACCACATGGTAAATAGTGGTAGATTTCTTTGCCAGGTGGTTTTGCAGTTCAGTTCAGGGTGATAATTTGCAGGTGTAAACGCCACCTCTGTGCTTTGCCTCCTGGCAAAGCAGATGGACACCTCCTGTCCCCCTGTGTCACTGAAAACATGGCTGGGAGAATCCTGGACATCAAGGCATGACAAGCATCCATCAGTTTAACCAGAGAGTGGCTGTCTGTCCAGCTTCCACGTGGTAATCACCTGTGCCACTTCTCTGTATCACCTTGCACTGCAGGGAAGATGAGCACAGAGGACTCTGGCAACGGGACCTCTCCCACCCCGCCTCTCCTTGGGCTTCTGGTTTCCACCACGGAGCTGGTCCCACCCAGTGCTGCATCCCCTGAGGTGACAGACTGGCTGCCCATCATCGTCGGGCTCACCTGCATCTTCCTTGTCCTGGCCACCTTCCTCATCTTTGTCACCCTCTGCAAGCCAGCGGCGCTGGGCTGGTCCCTCTCCGGCCCCCAGGATTGCCTGCCCCACCACCCCGTGGATGCCAGCGAGCCCCAGCTGAGGCTCTGGAAGCGTCTGGGCTCCCTGAGGTCCTCCATCAGCAGCTTCAGGAGGAGCCAGCTGGTGTCTCAGAGCCAGCTTGCCTGGCCCAGAAGCTTCTCCACCAGCCAGGACTGGGACATCATGGAGTCCACCAAAATGTGATCTTGCCCTGCTACACTTTCCCAAGCTTTTGGCTCAGTTCTCTTCTCAAGCATCCCTTGCTATCCTGGGCAACGTGGCAGAGACCCTTTGAGCAACTAATTTCCAGGCAGTGGCTCTGTGAGGAGACAGGAGGTTTTGCAATGTCAGGTTCCCAAAGGCTTTCCAGGTTCCTGCTTCCTGCCAGGGAAGGTGAAGGCATCCAAACTACACCCAGGCGCAGCTACCGCCGGGCAGCCCAAAAAGATCCTGCTGCTTCATTTCTTTTGGAAAACATTGTGCAAGTTGTGCTCCACCTGAACAAACAGCCTGCAAGGGAGCAGGAGCAACCTGGCTACCTAAAGAGAGGCATCCCAGGACAAACCTGCTCCATAAAAAGCAATCCTCAGTGGAGATTTCCCCACAAGCTGTGCTCTGGAGCAGGTGGAAGGAGGCTTGTGCCCCCATGTGCTGCCTGGTCCCTGTCACTCCCCTCCCCACACAGTCACCTGTGGGTTGCTGTGGTCAATGCATTCCTATTCCTGCTCTCTGGCCCTGGTCTGCCTGGTTTGGGGAGAAAGGGATGGGGAAACATTCAGAAACTCTCTTGCTGCCCTGGGGATGTGGGGATGCATTTGAAGGGAGAGACCTTCTGTACAAATGGTTCACACCGAAGGTGTAAATTAAACTAAGGCCAGGTGATGGCTCATTTCTGTTTCTCTTTGATGTTGTTCTGTGCAAAACCAACTTCCTCCAAATACCTCCTCTCCTTTCCCATGGACTTCCAAGGGCATCCCTCTCTTTTGGGAAGTGGGTTCTAAGAAAAGGCACTTTGATGCCAGTCAGACTCAAGTTCTCTCCATTCCTCCGGTTTGCCAAATCAGCTCAGTTTTAGGAGTCCCATACAGGGATGCACCTCCATCCTGGGATTGATGCCTGATCCCAGAGACATCATGTACACTGTGCCACGGCACAACAGGTGATGGATGAGGAACCACAGGATTCCTTGGGGACCGGCTGCCCCAGCAGACACAGGGCTCCCAGCAAACCTTTGTTGCAGGAGGCAAAAGGCTCCTTTCTTCTCTGCTGGTGACTCATCCTGCCCACCACAGCCAGGGACAAAGCCGCCCCTTTCCCTGTGCCGGGAGAGGTATTGAAGGCAGGAGGAGCCTTCCCAGGGCCCTCTGCAAAGAGCCTTTGGTGCCTGCTCCAGAAGAGCCCTGGGTTTGAAGGGATGCTGGAAGGCCCCAGAGCCCGTGTGAATGCCCACATTCATTCGGTGCTCACTGAGCCATTCAGCTCTGCCCACCGCTCCCTCAAAGAGGAACAAAAACGAAAGCAAAGTCCAAATGCTTTTCTCCCTCTCCAAGGGTTTTCCCCCCCTTGCCGAGCATCTCTTTGCAGGCACTCTTCTCCCTCCCTATGAAGATCTCTGTTTGGGAGGAGGGAGAAAGCAGGGATGTAGCCAAAGTGGCCTCGCCAGCACAGGGTTTGGCTCTTCTCCTCTCACCCCCTGCAGAAATGGGGTGAATTTCTTAATTTTTCCTTGTTCTTTGCTGCCTTCTCCCTGGCACTCACAGCCTGGACTAGCAGAGGAGTGGATGAGCGAGAACACATCTCTCCCTGTCCCGGGGGGAACAGACCACTGACAGAGAGAGACAATCTCTGCCCTGGCCTTCCAGCAGCTCATGGTCAGGGCACAGTTAGTGGGGGACTCCCATCTCCCACCCCAGGGTCCCAGGGGAAGAGCCACGTGCCTGCACTATGCTGCTGGCAGCCGGGATGTCCTCGGGGACACTGACTTCATAGCTGCTCTGCAGGAAGATGGGTCTGTTGTCGTTGACATCCAGGACAGTCACATACACGGTGGCAGTCCCGGTGCGCCGGTTCCCGGTGGGGCCGTTGTCTGTGGGGAGAGAAAGGTGAGGGAGGGAGGTTCAGTCACCTCCTCCTCGAACAGGTGGTGCTCAGGCCATGGCTGCTGAAATAACAGGAACAAGATTTCTAAACCAAAACACTTCATCTTTTTGCAGCTTTCAAATCCCACACTGATCCATGGGTTTTTAGGGTTTTTTTCCCTTCCTATTCCAAAAGAAAAAGAAAAAGCCAAACCACCCCAAGCTCTCCCATGGAGCCCAGTGAGGCTGGAAACGCAACTGGTCATTGGAGAGGATTTGCAATTCCATGGATCAAGTGAAGGGACTGCTGGAGGCCAAGGATTTGGGAGATGAAGACAGCCTGACAAGTTTCCCGTAGCTGCAGCTCAGTTCACAGTCAAAGAGCACCAGGATGGGTTCTGATGTTCAGTAGACAAGGGCATGGCAGCACAGCTCTTGGATTTGCCAGGAAGGATGAGGCACTGGGAAGCATGGATTGGGTTTGGATTTTTCAACATGCCTGTTTTGCAGGGAGCTCTAAACCCACCCAGCTGGAGCCCGTGGGATCTGGGAAAACACAGGCTGTGTGATCCCCATCGGAGGGGCAGAACAGACCCTGTGCCCTTGGGATCCAGTCCTGTGTGCCCAGGCAGTGCAGCATCCCAGCTGCAGCCCCTGTGGCACCTGCAATGCTGTGCCCCCAACATTTCTGTCCAGGCCACTTATTTATCCTTTCAAAAGGGACATCCAAGTCATCTGTGAACAGGCACATCATTATAAAGCTCTGGGGATGACAGCCAAGCTGAGTTTGGCACACGGGCCCTCTGCCCATGCCAGGTGGCTCAGGGTTAATCAGCAGCCACAGAGCCAAGGGCTGGCATGGCATGAGGGGAACGATGCTGTGGCATTGGCATTTTTGGGTGGAGGGCTGCCCTGGACAGTGTGGAGCCTCTCAGGGACAGGGGGCCTTGCCTTCCCCAGGTGAAAGGGAGAACCCTGGGGCTGGACTCCGCAAGAGTCATGACAGAACCAGGACATATTAATTCACATGGGCTGTGTAATATTAACACCAAGCACAGGCTCTGGTTTGTAGAGTACCTTGGGAGGTTGCTGCCCTTCTGACACGCCTGCAAGGGAGCTCGACATGTGCACGGCCACCACACGTGGCTGTGTGGCATTTTCCCATGGGATCCCTGGGAAATCCTTACCGATGGCCTCCAGGATCAGTGTGTAGGATGCCACGGTCTCCCTGTCCAGACTTACGACTGTCCTGACCACCCCGTCCCTGAAGCCGACGCTGAATTTGCCATCCTGGTTCCCACCTGCAGCAAAGGACAAGTAGAATAGAAACTTGGAATGGTTTGGGTTGGGAGGGACCTTAAAGGTCATCTTGTTCCAACAGCTTGCCATGGGCAGGGACACCTTCCACTAGACCAGGTTGCTCCAAGCCCTGTCTAACCTGACCTTTAACACTTCCAGGGATGAAGCATCCATAACTTCCCTGGGCAGCCTGTTCCACCCTTTCAGTGAAGAAATTTTTCCCAATATCTAATCTGAACCTTCCCTGGTGCAACTTGAGACCATTTCCTTGGATTCTGCAGCCTGGGCATGGCATCAGCCCAGCTGTGCAAGGATGGCTTTGTACCTTGTCCCAGGCAGAGCACCTTCCCTCTGCCTCACGGCACAGGAAAAATCCAATGGCCGTAGGAAAAGCTGAATCATGTAAGAGCCAGACCATTTCCTGAATGCTTTGGAAGCAAACTGGGGTATCTTTGCATGTGAGCTGTGGCACAACACACCCCGTGTCACACGGGGAGAGGTCGGAGGGGCCGTGAAACACCAGGCTGCTATTGTGGGAAAAATTACTCTCTGGTGACACTTCTGTTTTTACCCTCTTCCTGAGGGCTCAGTGTGCAGTTTGCAAGTCAAACAGTGGCCAGGGGATTCCCCAGCCTCCTGCTGCAGGTGCTGCAGCTGCGGAGTGAGCTGGGCACCGCCCAGGCGGCATCACTGCCCACCCAACCCCACCTGCCCACGGGGCTACAAAAATGCCCCAAAATCCCATTTATGGCTTCCAACTATAAACACTCATGAATGCTACTCCAGCCCTTGCTCCCTAGCTATGTTCTGCCCATCTTCATGCTTCTCTAGGGATGCTGGGGGTCAGCAGAGTGGTCAGCACGGTGGGGAGCCAAGCAGGGTTGTTCAGCAGAGGGCGATGCCAGACAAGGTTTGGAGGGGCTGGGAAAGGCAGCGCTGAAGTGCACAACACCCTGGCCAAGGTCTGGGGCAGCCTGTGCCTTCCTGCACGCAAAGCTCCCGTTCTGCATGGGGCTCACACCTGTGATGAAGTAGCTGAGCTCAGCGTTCAGCCCGATGTCGGCATCCGTGCAGTTGAGCCGGACCACTTTGAAGTCCCGGGCCACGTTCTCAGACAGGGACACGTTGTAGACGGCTGGGAAGAAGGTGGGGTTCTCGTCATTCACGTCCAAAACTGAAAAGGGGGAGCAGAGCTGAGTGTCCTGCCAGGGCTGCCCCTCCTGCAGATGCCAGGCCGATTCTGCTGGGCTCCCAAACCTCCTGCCTGCTGCTCTCAGCATCCCAGGGAATGCTCTGCCTGACTCTCCCCGCCATTTGTGCAGTGGGGGTGCCTGCAGAGTGGCTGTAGGCCATATTTGGTAGCCTCTGATACACACAGATCACACGCCTCACAGCCAAAAACCATTACGTCACTGAAATCCAAGTTACTATTTTCACCAAGCCTGTTTCCATTCCCATTCAAAGGAAAATCTGGGGCTTAAATATAAGCTCAGTATTTCCTGGGGCACGGCAGAGAGCTCTGAAGGTACAGGACCAGGAACTTCTTTTCCAAGCTCAGGCCTGAGGACAATCCAGGGTCAATTTATTTCCAGATGACACTTACCCTTTTTCAGAACTAGGCTTGCACAAAGCCAGTAAATAGCAAGGCATTAAATTAAAGACAGGCCACGCAATAAGGCTCCAGCTCTGAACTGGGATTGTGTGGGCTGTCTAGGCACGCAGCTGATGGGAATCACATGCTGAAGCAAAAGAAAAAGCAACACCGGGGATGGGGGAATGGAGAAAAAACAACAGAGAATTTGGGGGCCCTGCCAGAAACACCACATTTTCCCCATCTCTGCAGTGTGTTGATAGCAGACACAAAGCCTGTGGGGATGGGAGCCATCCCTATGTCCTGTTGTACACAAAGCCAGACAGGATCCTGTTTTCAGGCCTCAGTGTGTCTCTTACAGAAACTGCATTTCCTCCAGTGAGGTGTCCTTGTCACCGAGGGACTGGAGGGCTCTCGGTGCACCCACCTTTGACAGTGAGGGTGCTGGTGGAGCTCTTGGCGGGCGCGCCGGCGTCGCTGGCCACCACCCGCAGGTAGTACTCGGGGATCCTCTCCCTGTCCAGCACGGCCGTGGAGGTGACCAGCCCGCTGGTGCTGTTGATGAGGAAATCCATGCGGGGCATCCCCACCTGCATGCGGTACGACACCTGCCCGTTGGGGCCCTCGTCCAGGTCGATGGCCACTACCTGGTGGGGAGAGCATCCTGATCATCTCCTGGCAATGGAAGTCACGGTACATAAAACCCGAGTGCCTTTGTCCTCAGGGATGCTGGGATGAAATGGCCTCTGAGGATCCTCCTTGCCGGGAGTGAGCCCATGGAGTAAAGACGCACAACCCCTTCTGCATCCCCCCAGTTCCATTACTAGAGGATGGCAAAGAGGAGGAGATGGAGAGGATGGAGAGGATGGAGAGGGGAGAGAGGGGGGAGAGGAGGGAGAGGATGCATGGCTAGCCCATGTTGCGAAGCAATGGCAGCGTCAGCAGCAGCTCCCAGCATGAGGAACGGCAGCAATGAGACATGGTCACCTGGAAGACAGAGGAGCCTGTGGGAAGGCCCTCGGCGATCTCAGCAACAAAGGGCAGGTTCTGGAAAGTGGGGTCATTGTCGTTCAGGTCCAGCAGGTTGACAAAAACTGTGGCACTGCTGGTGGCTCTCAGAGGTGGCCTCCCACCTGCGGAGGCCAGGAATGGGGTCTCAAGGTTAACACTTCAGGTGCTTCCACGCCTTTCTCCTAAAACAGAGCCCTCACCCCCTATGCAGACAGTGCAGGGTGGGGTGATGGCCCTGATTTGTCATGGATGATCTGCCAAGGATGGACAATTAAGACAGAATCCTAGAATGATTTGGGTTGGAAAGGACCTCACAGATAATTGATTCCAACCCCCTGCCATGGACAGGGACACATTCCTCTAGACCAGGTTGCTCAGGGCCCTGTCCAATCTGGCCTGGGACACTTCCAGGGATGGAGCAGCCACAGCTTCTCTGGGCACCCTGTTCCACCACCTTCTGAGTAAAGAATTTCCTCCCAACATCTAATCTCAATCTCTCCTCTTTTGGTTTAAAACCATTCCCCTTTGTCCTACCACTACCAGAAAATAAAAAATTATCTTCATATATCTACCTTTTTTCCTAAGAAAAGTTTCCCTAGTGTACTATTTCCAGAGAAAAACCCATCAGCTCCGCTTCCCTCACCTGCTCAATTGATTTTCTGGGATGCCAATGAAGCAAGGTTGAGGGGAAGGGAAAGTTCCTGCCTCCCAGGCTTATTGTCAGAGCTGCTACATCAATGACTGCGCTCACATTTTGAGGGGTTTCTGGTTTGTTTTAGCAGCAGGTTTAAAGCCACTCCCATTCTTTAACATCAGAAACACGCTCAAAACAGGAGAAAAGAAAATAGAAGAGACTTTGTCATAAAGGCAGAATCAGGCTGAGGAAGTGAAAACAATCAGTGTGGGCTGGAAGCTTACAGTCGGTGACAGACACCACGATCCTGCGCATGAGCTGGGCCTCCTGGGCGTTGGGATTCTCCCGGTCCAGCAGCACGCCCGTGGTGCGGATCTTGCCCGTGGTGCTGTTGAGGCTGTAGAACTTGTTGGGGGGCCGGATGCTGTACACCACCGTGCCGTTCTCCCCCAGGTCCGGGTCCACAGCCACCACCTGCCGCGGGAGAACAGCACAAAATTACAGCAGAGTGCTGGGAATTAACTCCTGTGGGGAGTCCCTCCGGAGATTCGCCAGTGTCAAGCTTGGCCTCCCTGCATCAGCAGAAGCAAGAAGATCTCCCTCCATCCAGCTCTGTATTTCCATGATATTTGCAGGGATTTTGCACCCTCAAGACCTCTGCTGTGGTGTTAAATCTCCCCAAAACTGGCCTGTGAGCACAGGGGGTAATGGCACGACAAGACACAAACACGCAGCAATCAAACTGCATTTTCCTCCTTTTGAATAAAACCAGTAAAAAACAAGGACCCTTCAGAAAAATAAAATAAATGGGACAAAGAGGCATGCTGAGGAACTTGTGCTGCCACATTGGGGATGCTGGGAATAATTCCTTGGTGGAGTTCTGCTCCACGCCAGATATTTTGTGCTTTATTGTTCTCCCTGTGATGTTTTTAATTACAGGGGACATTTACATTAAAAAAAACACCCCAATTTCATTGCCCTCATAACTTCCCCAGCTCCCACTGCTTGTCCTGCAGCTGAATTTACATCGGATCGGTGACAAAATAATTATTTTCCCAGCAACTAATTGGGATGTCAAAGGCAAGATGACTTCAAGCTGGCGCTGAGCAGCAGGGCTAAAGGAGAGAAAACCACTGTGCTCTGGCTCAGGCAGCACTGCCAGACCCTTCTTTCCCTGCAAAAATCTCCCTTTTTTCTTTGAACCTTCCTCCTTATATGATTTTGTGGATTCTCTTCACTTTTCCCTCATTTATTTTCCATTTTGTTCCCGTCATTTTTCTCTCGGCGTGATGGAATAGAAGCCTCCCCCTCTCCTTCTCTTTTATTTCGCCAGAGAGACTTGAAAGGCTGTAAATCAAAGTCTTTCAGAGAGGTCCTTGAAGGAGGTCGCAGGCGAGGCTAAGAACAGGAGGATTTGGCCAAAATCCACACAATTTGGAGAGGAAAAAAAAATATCCCAGCAGGGAGAAGAAACACAGGGGATGGTCAGCAGCAGGGAAGCTGGGGAGTAAGCTTTTAAATGGAATTCTGCAAGATGGTGCTGGACCGAAGGTGACACAGGTGACACCAGTTAGGAGGTGACACCCGTTTGGAGGTGACCCCCTGCTCCAGCCAATCCTTTCGTACAACCATCACCTTGCCTCACACATACCGTGGTGACGTCCGAGTTGGGGGGGGTCATTTCCACCAGGTTAATGAAGTATGGCTCATCCTTCCATGTGGGGTAGTTGTCATTGATGTCCAGCAGCGTGATGTTCACCTGTGAGAGAGCAAGGAAGCAAAGCTGCTTCAGGAGGTACAGCTTCCTGAGGCGTGGAATGTCCCCTGGATGTACCCAACACATGTTTCAGGCTGTGCTGGAGTCACCATCCCTCAGGGGATTTAAAAGATGTGTAGTTGTGGCACTTGGGGACATGGGTTAGTGCTGGGCTTGGCAGCGCTGAGGGAATGGCTGCACCTGATCATCCTAGAAACCTTTTCCAACCTAAATTATTCCAGGGTTTTGTGATTCTGTGTTCACCCTCCGAAGAGAAACCTTGCAAAAAATCAGCATCCTGCAACTTGGCAGCCAAGGCTCCTTGGCATAGCCGAACTGGGTTTTGCTCCTGTGTATCTATCACAGTTAAGAACAACCACACGGCACAAGGTGTGTCTTCAAGCAGCTCCTTCACTGGAAGGGGGATGAAAATCAGTGGGGGAGAGGATGCAGTGGGAATGTGGCAGGAAAGGAAGGAAAAATCTGAGTGACTGGCAATAGGCAACAGAAAAGAAAAGAATAAATGAGAAATCAGGAGAGAGTATGGTAATGGAGGGTGGGAGGTGAGAAGACAAGAGCAGGGGTGAGGATGGTGCCCTGAAGTGTTACCTGTCTTCATTTCCAGTGTGACAAATGGCATCTCAGTGACAGCAGCGAGCCCGTGGGATGCATTCTGCTGCCTGGGAGTCTCTCACCTTCTCCCAGCACTCGTTTCACCCCAGCCTGCGGGGCTATCAAGGTGTCTGAGGGAAAGGGCTGCAGCTCCAGGGGAGCCCCCGGCACCTGCCATCCCTAAGCAGGGGGTCCCAGTGGAGCTTTTCCTGGGATCTTCTCTGCTCCCAAGCCACTGTGTCCCGCTGTCACACCAGGCTGAGCTGCTGGTGCCACCCCGTGGTAGAAGAGGCCAGTCTGGGCACCACAGTCTCCAGGGACAGGCCAAGGCAGCACGGTGGTCCCTGAGGAAGGTTGCTGACCCACCCCTACTCTGAGCAGCTCAGGTGCTTTACATCACCTGGGGACCTCGCAAGGCCCCTGAATGGATGTCTATTCCCGATCAAAAATTATTATTTTGAGTACCAGGGACAAACTTACTCAGCTGCCCTTAGCTCACTGAGTTTTACTGTTCTTTAACTTTTCAGGAATCAGGAGGCATTTTTTCTCCCCTTGTTTTGCCTTTTAACAAGGCTATTAGGAGAACATAATCCCATCTGGAGCCCCAAAGGAGATCTCAGCATTCCAGAGGCCATGTTGGTGCCCAGCCAAGGCCATCACGTGTCTCTGGGAGGCTCCATAGGGACCTTCCACTCTGCAGACCTCCTAATGGTCCTTGGCAGGAGGGACAATTATTTTAGGGATATTCCTTAGCACAACCACATATTTTTCTGCATTGCCTTGTGTTGTGTGGGACATCTCTCCTGCAACCCAACCAAGCATCCCAGGAGCAGGAGAAACCAAATGGTATGAAATGTCCAAAGAAATGTGATGCCATCAGTGGTGAGAGAAAGAATCATGGAACAGTTAAGGTTGGGAAAGACCTTTAAAATCATCAAGTCCATCACGGATGGATGGATCCTTGGCTTCTGACCTCCTGATACTTCCGAAGAGTTTTACAAATGCTTTGCCAACAACGGGGTTCCCTGAGGCCAGCAAAGGGCAAGGCAAAGCATGAGGCTTCAACCTGCAGCTCCACCAGAACCTTCCCAGGAGCACAGGCATTCCAGACTGGCTGGAAACCCCTGACCCAGGCAGCACGTTAATAGACTAAGGAATGACTAAGTGTATGGGCAGGCTCTCCAAGCAAGCCCCTTCTCAAGAGGAACAGGGAGCCGAACAAAGGGAGCCGTTCTGCAGGTGAAATAGGACTCATTACCACATCCGCAGGCTCTGGAAAGTCAAGTGGCTCCTACGTGACTGCGTTTCCAGGAAAGCAAGCTGATTTCAAGGTCTACACCACCTTGAAACTGCTGCTCCTTGTGAGCAGCAGCGGGGGTAGCGCAGAGGGCAGGGACCATTGTGTGCTCTTCGCACAGGGAAAATTAAACACTGCAGCTCTCCACAATCCTTGCCCCAGCTGGGCACCAGTGGCTCGAGGAGATGGAAATTCTTCCCACACTCACCATAGCAATGCCTGTCTTCTGATGGTGCCCCACACCTCCATCCACTGCCCGGACGATGAGGATGTACTCAGATTTGGCCTCCCGGTCCAGCAAAGATGTTGTTGTGATTTCTCCTGCAGCCGCAGGAGATGACAAGGTTAAAAAAGAAACACTTAAAACCAAGGTCAGCATAGTCCACAAACGGGCCCTTTTTTTTCATCCAAATAGATGGGCCTTGGCAGCTTCTTAACTAACAGGAACCTTCACGGCCAAGCCTTCCTTAGGCGCGGGAGCTGAGTTTCCATTGATGCCTCTGCTGAAGCTCTCAGAGTGAGAGCAAGTTGTGGTGGCTGAAATCTGGTGAACCCCTTAAATTGTGGGTCTCCTAAGCAGGCTGACTGGAGGAGACGAGGGAAGGGTGGGGGTGAAAAAGGGAGCTGAAAGGAAAAGGGCAGAGCATGTCCAGAGGCTCACCTGAGCGAGCATTGATCCGAAAGTGCGAGGAGCCTTCCAGGGAGTAGATGATCGACTCCTGCCCATACTCCCTGGACCGGTCCATGTCTGTGGCATTGAGAAACAGCACTGTGGCTCCTTGGGGAAGGCAGAAACAACAAATGGGATGAGCCAGAACTGCCCTGTGCCCCCACACTGCTCCTGCAGGTCACCCAGCCAAGGGGTCCCTTCTCCTGCACACACGCAGTGTAGCCAAACTCCCAGACTCCACAGCTATGAGACTTTACCAGGCTTTACTGCCCCAAAAAGGGATCACCCACCCCACTCTGGCTGTAAAATACCCAGGGCCCTCCTGGGAGCCCAGAGAAGGAGCAGGGGTGT